>JAOEHI010005221.1:0-26512 GCA_025447815.1 Percopsis transmontana | reverse complement strand
CAGAAACAAACACGGGGTTGCTGGATTGAAGATGATGTAAGGATTTTCAAGGCCATATTTTGTCCTAGGGGTATAACAACATATTAGAAATGATCACTTGTATCCAATTCTTTCCCCATTTACTTTGTGGACTGGGCATATTGAGGATCGAATCTATGACCTTTCGGCCGGGACAATAACCTATCCTGAACCCCCTGTGCCCCTCCTGCATAGGTAACAATACCTACACAACTCTAAGAAGTATCTTACCAATGCAGGTGCATTTCTGATGTATCGATTATTGATCACCATAATCAACAGGAACTATGCTAATACTTTATTGGTCTTCCACCAATGACGTATGACAGTCTGGAACTGGTACTGTAGGTGTCACTGCCTTGTTCAAATACATTTAAGGTGTTTGCAGAAGGTGATTAACCCTAAATCATGGCAATTATCATCCTTTGTCAAATCTTAAAAAGAAACATGTAAAAAAAAATCATCCTGGACAACCAACCACTAGAGGGCACTACAGGTAGCTATATGAGCATAACATAATCTGATTTGACACTGTTACAGTAAAGACCGTTTATAATATAATATGCTAAAGTTACAGAGATTCATTAAAATAACATTCCACTATCAGATAAACAGGGCATAAAATTCGGTTATTACTGTAGCTTAGCATATACTGTACAGCAATGATCAATTTCCAACAACTGTGTGGGTTGGAGGAACCAACACTCAGGCAGCCCTCAGGTGTCAAACAATATTTCTCCTGCCAGAGCAATGCATCTCAATCACATGAGACTCAACTGGACACTGTACAGTTGAACGTGAGGTTTAACGTATGGCTAACAAAACAGGGAAACTAAAATAAATGGGAAATTATCCCATTTACAACTGTTTTACATGGGATAAGAGGAAATAGCAAATGACCCTTTGGCGGCAGACCAAGAATATTGGGTGAGTTTCTTAGGGAGCGTGCTGCCTGCCTGTTCTAGGCTACTGACTAGCCCATCCTACCATCTCAGTTCTGCCTTGTACCACTTATCTGCATCCCTTACCCAAGTGCTGTCTGTGCTAGCAGGTTAACTAATAATACCACGGTTGTTGGTTTGAAACCAGGTGTAACAGGAGGGCGACTGTTTAAATACAAGTAGCATTTAGCTAGCCATGCACTGCTCCAGGTTCTATTATAAAATGTATTGTTAGGATACACACTAGTTATACCAGTATATAACACAATCTGCATGCACTTTAGAATTATAATTGGACAATAATTAAAATGTCAGTTATAAAATAAAAATGTCAGTTAGATAAGTATTTTTGCAGCACACTTAATGTGCGTGCCATATCACATATTTAGTATTAATCTGCTGTCAGCCTCTAGTAGGAGAACACATATTTTTAATGGTTTATTCATTCACACTCTTAAAGACCCTCTACAATGTTATGACAACCTATTATACACTAAATTAAATGTGTTTGCCCGCAGGACGGCAGACATTTTGCTGAATGTCCGCCACCGCCACCAAGATCTTAACCTTCTCTCTGCTGTCAAGAGAACTGTAGACCCATTTACATGAGTGTAGATAATACATCTGTGATGGTACACAGTAAATGTGTTTTCACATGAAGAGCCACCTGGACCTTTTCTACAGCTGTGAAAAATTAAACGTCACTTAGTGTGAGCAGTTCTACTTTGTTATGATTCCCCCCTCAACCCCCTCGCTGTTTGCACACTTTCGATTGGGTGTGTTTGATGTATGATGTGGGAATGAAATTGTTCAGGCTTGAGTATATTATTTTTGCAATGCATGGCATCGTCCTCATCCATGAAGACGATGGTACAAGGGTCTATAGGCCTTGTTTATTGTATTCTAATGTAATATAATTAATTCTAGTGACTTTACATCGGTGGCGACTTTGCAGTAGATACAAAAGATAGCGCCACATAGAAAACTCGGCATGCAGTGCAAGACAATACAATCTGCAGTAGACAGCTGTCAAAGAGTAGACAGAGGAGTACTGCAGATTGATATGCATCATGTGCTTCTTTGGGTTATGTACTTTCAACTGTTGTTTGTACCTGTCAAATTGTGCCTCACTTAGAAAATTCTAACAACGTTTGTCTTTCTTCCTAAATTTGTCTCTCTCTCTAGGTTGTCTTGTAGATTATTCGTAATCATCTTTAAAAATGCTTGGTTGGTAAGAACTGCCATGAAAGAGCACATTTTTAGCCTTGGCAATAGCAATGGAAACCCTTACCTTGGAAATGTGTTAGTGCCTTGCTCTAATCATTGGGCTAAGAACCTGTAACTATAGGAATGTTAGTGCTTTGCTATTGAGCCACACAGGATTTGGAACCCTTAACCTGAGCAGTGACAGAGCTTTGCTTGTCTGCATTGTGGTAATTTGATGACAGCACGTTCTGGTCCACAGAGAAACCTGATTGGACTGTGGCATTAATCACAGATCAGTGACGTCTCTCTGGAGTCTTGTCCCTGACTCAGGGACAAAACTCCAGAGGGTTCTGGTCACTGGCCTCATCAGCTCTGGATAAAAGTCTGTAGTTCAACTTCACACTGTTTGCATTCCTGCAATGTTGCCATGTAACCAGGGTTGGGTCAGATTACTTTGAAATGAATACAAATTACATGGCAATTTTTGTAATTAGTGACATAATCCATTGGATTACAATTTTTTTTAATTTAATCTGAATACTTTTTGATTACTTCAAAATCAAACAGTAAAAATATTGCTTGTTATACTAAAAAAATGGACGAAGCCACAAAAATTACAGAAAATTTATTTTTTTCTCTTTAAACATCTCAAAACATTTTCCATGCAAATAACCAAATTACCCTTACCAAAACTGTACTGGCACAAACTACAGGTGGGATGTTGTGGATGCTCTTTTGTTTTTGTTCCTGCTGTTTTTTTCCTGGAACCTACTCAAAATGTTCATCTTCTATTTTCAATGTAAATAAAAAGGAATATAAACTCCATTATCTTTAAATCATCATTAAAAAACATAGATTAGTTAAGGCACCATTAACAAAAGTGGCAACCTTGCAACCTGAGAGGAGTAACTTTCTTTTGATATACAATAGAACACATTCGGCATTTAAAATTGGTCAAATTAAATTACCCTTACAAAAGCTGTCATAAACATCTACAGGTGTACTGTACTGTTTTTGTTTACGTTTCTGTTACTGTTGTTTTTAATTAAAGGCCACAGGGGAAAAAGTTTCATCATTTCAAAATTGCCATATTTTAAAGATGTAATAAATAATGTAATGAAGAAGTCATTGACAATGTAATTCTAATTTAATTACACATTTTTTTTAAATGTAATCTGGTTTTATTACAATTTATTTGTTTTTGTAATATCATTAAGTAATCTGTTACTACCCAACTCTGCATGTAATTGATCTGATTATATCTGGGAATAGATTACAGTCAATATTACAGTGGCACAATATAGTCTGTGTGCCAATGTTCGGTTTTTAAGTTGGTAAAGCTGTGAAGAAACTTAAATGGATAACCCAAATAAAGCACACTGAAGGACACTGTGTTGTTATTGTATAGCTGTTGTGTTAAACATGCTCTCGTCTTATCTTTTTGATTATAATCACAATCTGGAATCTAGAATCTAGATTTTATCACTTAAATCAAAAATCACTTCTATTTAATGTTTCTTGTTGAATTAAAAGTCTTCCCTAAAGACTCAACTCAGACTCAGATATAAAATGTGTCTTCTTCTTCTTCTACCAAGCACAAATGAAACATGGAAGAAAAAGCTACTACAACTCATTAAAGATAAAAAAGGGTTTTTTTTTGCGACTAGAAGGATTTAGTTTAATACTTCTTTCATTAGAAATATGTCTATAAATATATACTTTATTATGTACATCTGCTCTCCTCTACTTTACCTCTCCTGCTGTAGCCCTTTCACTTCAAGGTTGGACGTGTTGTGCATTTATATATTATCTTCTGCATACTACTGTTGTAATGTGTGGCTATTTAAATTGCTGTCGCCTTCCTGTCAGCTTGAACCAGTCTGTCCTTTCTCCTCTGACCTCTCTCATTAACAAGGCATTTTCGCCCACATAACTGCTGCTCACTGGATCTTGGTCCATGCTGGTTTTTTTCTCACCATGTAATGGTTTACATGGTTTTTTTCTCTGTAAACTCTAGAAGCGGTTGTATGTGAAAATCCCAGGAGATCAGCAGTTTCTGAGATTCCACCCCTTCTGGTACCACTGATCATTCCCCGTTCAAAGAAACTGCAAAGATCACATTTCATCCCCATTCTGATGTTTGGTCTGAACAACAACTGAACCTCTTGACCATGGCTGCATGTTTTTATGCATACATGATTGGCTAGTTAGATATTTGTATTAACAGGTAATAAACCGTACTGAGCATGTGTGTATAATCCCACACAAGACGTAGTGTTACCTCTGATTTAGTGTCCAGTTAAAAGATAAATATGAATAATAATTTTTGACAGTGTACCTGCACACCCCACTGGCTACCAGGTGGTATTTTCTTAAAAATTAAAAAATAAAATAATAACTTTATTTAGGTCACAGCCTCCCCCCCAGTATCTGGCTTCTGGATGTTGTTTTCAGAACAGATTGTGTGGGGATTTCATCGGGATGTCGCCGTTGCAACAGAGATTAGGCAATTAACCTTGATGTCACTGTAATTATTAAGACACTTTAGCAAAAATGAATTAATTTCCCAAAAGGTGCTACAAGAACAGACTGTTCTCCTGTCCACTCAGAGAGAGATAGAGAGAGAGAAATGCTAGTTAGAAAACAAAAACTATCACTGTATATATTTTTGTCAGACAGGACGCAGCATGCGAAAGAGATCAAGACTTAAAGTGGTCACTTCGAGACCAAATGAGGTAGGCCTCTGTTTTGCAGATGTAAAGGTGTCACCTGGGCATAATTTTCCTGTGAATGTTACCTAGATATCAGGTTACAAAAGTAGCCTACTGCAAATGGAAACTGCAAATCAGAGCTGCAAATGGAAAGGCTTTAATGAATAGGCAGTAATAGGCAGTTATAGGCTAAATCATTCTTGTATTACCTCAATCAGCGTTATAAGCGTGTGGAAATGTAAAACTGTTCCTGTTCCTTTAAACAGCTGCATGTTGGATTATACCTTTAGCTAGTTTAGCTAGTTTAACTCTTTTAACCCAGTATCTACAGATTATACTGTAGATACTGTAACTGAGTATAGTTAACATAGCATAGCAACATATGGATTTACAGTTAACATAATAGGGTTTTAATAAATTACAATATAAGAGTAATTTACAGGTTATATATTACAGACAGAGTAATAGATTTCAGTAAGCAGTAGATAAAAAGCAGTATCATATTACAGTATAATAGATTACAGTAGTGTTAATTACATTCAGAAAACGATTATCAGTATCATATAAGGGTCATATATTACAGTCAGTCAAATATTTTAGGGTAAATTATTACAGTAAATATCACAGGATAAGACAGATTAAAACTGCATAAAAGAGTGGCATGCTGAACATAAGCCATAAACATTACTTTTCTGTTTTATAGGTATGGGTGTATAGGTATGACATGATAATGCTATTATCTCACCTAATTTCTTTAGCAATTAGACTAACAGGATTGTGTCGCTCGTTAAACACTGCTTTGCTAATTACGTTTTAATACTAATTATAGTACCTCATTAGGTGCAGCAAAACAAACTCTCTGACATTAAAATTCATGAAGGCTTTTGAAGTCCAGCAGAAGAGACCTCAATATTGGGACACAGAATGTGTTAATGATTTGATTATGAATAATTATACAAAGATGGCAAAACTCAGATTTAATTTAGGAACAAATAGAAAGAGCACCCCCCATATAAAGACATACTACACAAAATATATAATTATTTTTTACAACATATAGATTTGCCACACAGTCTTCATGAATACTGCGTTTTGGTGTTTTAATTATGTGGTATCGTTGCATACTGTAGCGTCATTTAAATCCTGGTAGACATACAATACATCTACTCTCCTCTCCTCATCTCCCTCCCTGTATCCTCTGTCCTTCACGTCTCGCTGGTCAGCTCCCAGTAATCAACATTGGTGGGGTGTATCCTAATTAACTGGCTCAGGGGCCACACACATGCTGTTTCCCAAGGCCCAAGGGAGCCGCCGATGGACAGAGACAGAGAGCAGGCGAGTTATATTGGAGGAGATAGTGATTAAAAACCACACAGATTAAAAACAAACGAATAAAAAAACACATAACAAGAAACTGTAGCAAATTTCTTTTAGTATTGTTGTCAACATTATTACTCAATATAATATGAATCAGTGGAGTTGTCTTGTGACCATTAGTTTGTTGGATTAATTGGATCGTACAGTATTGGCAGTCTGAACCTCGATCGTTTCATGTCGCGATCCTGCATGTCCATTAAGTGACACAAACACAATGTTTTGGGAGAAACGTATCAGTATGCTATTAGAACGCGAGCTGCATGCATTAACGGGGGGCAGGATAGTCTAGTGGTCTAGGTGTTGGACTCCCAGCCAGAAGTTGTGGGTTAAAGACCCAGAGTTGGCCTACCTGTAAGCATCCTTTAGAAAGATGCTTACCCCTACCTCCATGTAATAACACCATGTAATTGTAAGTTTGCTTTGGATAAAAAGCATCTGCTAAATGACCTAATTGTAATTTCATTACTATCTACATTAACACACCACTGCAAATTATGATCTATGAGCAACAAAAAAAAATACTATGATTCTAATATGTGTCAATGTAAGGAGGGACTATTAGGCACATTCAAGGACACCCCTTGTTCTTTTCTTTCAGAACAGAATTTCATTTAAGGACACAAGAATGGGGAACAGACCTTAAACTCAGAACGTGTTGTATAATGATGCAGAATACCGATATTTTTAATACTTAACATTTTTCTTGGACCATTTGAATGACATTATCAGTGAATTCCACAGGTCTTCAACAATTAGAACAATGTATGTCAGAACTGTGAACGCTACGTTCGGAACACCGACATACTTTGGAGAAAGTGACCCATTTGCGTAGTATATTCCCAACTGAAACACCTGGCTGACAGGCCAACATTTTTTTCTATTAGTGAATTGGCTGAAGGCTACCATGGATAAAATGGTGTTTGCCATGCTCTGTTGACACAGACACAAATCATACAGTTAACGTGTCCCAGGCTGATGTTACAGGTCAGCTCCGATATGACCTAGTTTGGCCTAAACCATCCTGCATACAGGAAAACCTACATGCTGTGAATTAGGAGAGTTATAGGCCAAAACACATCATGTATGTATGTATGTATGTATGTCTCTATGTATCTATGTATGTGTATCACCTGTGTACTGCTGAATGTACAACAGCGGCTGTCTTCGTTGTCATTCTGTATTTTGACATAAAAGAATGAATCAATCACTCAATACAATCACTGTAATATGGATTGATGTAATGTTTTCAGAAAACATGAAAATCTCTGGTAGCACCAGAATCATATGCTACTCAGACAATAGCTATAGGATTTCTCATCAGCATTACTGCGGCTGATGTCAACAATTTGACTGCCGTTCGTCTGGACGCTCCATCATCTGATGTCAGAGGAGAGAGCTCTTATAATATTCCTAAAGACTTTCTTAAAGACTTGAGCCATGCCTCTGGTCTTGTTAATATTCCCAGCGGGAGATCCGTTAAAAATGTGATAAATGATAGAGAACGCTTTGGCTGACATCTCAGATTAGCTAACATTCATCACAGCCCCAGCCACTCCCATGGAAGAGAGAGAGTAGAAATTGCTTCCGGGCAACAACACGCGCATAATAAATGCACTCCTTTCTTATAATAATTCATGGAAAAAATACACGAAAGCTGAAACGACTGGTTGGGAGCAGCCCTGTGAGTCCACTAATGGTGGCTCTTCATCAAAAAATGACGAAGTGAAGATTATACACAACATAAAAATATTAATCTAAAATAGAGAAGTGAAAGTGACGTCTAGGTTTGACGTTTTCTAACAAAATAGACACACAAAAATTAAAAAACTGTGTGGTAAAACTGTGTTTCACTACTGTCGCGCGTTTCACACATAGGAAGTTCAGGGGAAGCTATATTGGAAAGATGTTTTGACCTTGACAAGTGATTTATGATCTAACGTCTAGGTTTCATTCAGAGAATGTTTACTCAAAAATGTTTACAAATATTTAATACATTCTTCTAGGTTCAGGTGTTCAGATACTGGAGAAAATAAGTTTGACCATCTTTCTGACCCAAATTTTACATAGAAAATATGGTGTGACAATTTTATCGTCACTTCAAATATTGGACATCCCCGTCTTGCCCACCAGGGTTTACCACCTGAATGTTGCTTTGGAGTTTGTGCTAGGTGTGACTTGGCAGTTGGCAGTGATTGACATCTTACTGTTCCAGTGCCACCAGGGTCCTCAGTCGGGGGGATTTCTGTCTTCTCTTTGAGTCAGCTTCTGTCTGGTGAGTTGGCTTGAGTGACCTTCCACCAGGAGGTGTGTAAATAGTGTATTGGTTGTGACCGAGGCATGACCAGCAGGACTGGTGTGTCTTAAAGGTCCCCTATCGTAGAATTCCAGTTTTTCCACTTGCAGAGGGTCAGTTGTGTTGTCTGAAGGGACCTGGACTAATTTAGAAATCTGTCCAACATGTCATTTAACCTAAATTCCTCTTCAAAAATATCAAACCTGTCAGATTTTGACCGCAGGTCTGACCCATCCCGCCACTCCCAGTCAGATAGCCAATCAAGTTAGGACTAATCTGTTTAGTTTCCTCTTATGTTGCAGAAAAAACATCCACCTCACGTATCTAACGTTGTTTTTATTGTTTTGTCTTTATTGTCTCCCCCCACATATTGTAGCTGTCCTCCTGACTACACCAGCCAAGCCCTGTGCACAGCAGATGAATATGGCTGATCAGGAGATGTCTGCATGTTGCATAATGCCTTCGGAGGATTCTATTCTTGCTCACAGACACACACACACACACACACAATTGAAGCATCACATTTAGTATCTACAAAGCGAGACAAATTTCTAATTATTAAAGCTTGTTTAATAATACATTAACGTCACATTAAAGGATCATTATGAGCTTACTTTGTGAAAGATGATGTTGCTCTTTAGATTGCTCTTTAGATTGAATCAAGTCTCATCTGGGCTTATAGGCAAGATAAGTACAGACACAATATCTTTGGCTCAAACCCCAGAGGCTGAAGGATCAAAGCCTGCTGAGCACTATTTTTCCCGTCAGGATTCGTAAACCTTATCTGCTTCATTTGATTGTCAAATATCCAACATTTACTACTATTTATACAAAAACCTCCTCTTGGGGTGTGACACAGGAGCATTACAGGAGCCATGAAGCAGCTGTATCATAGACCTAATGTCTTTCTACAAAAGACATAAAAAAGCCTTGGCCCTTGAAACAGGAGTTTCCCGGTCAGGGAATTCCTATTACCAAGCTGTTAATGTCAATTAGCAACATAAAACCACCTTCTCTGCACAGCTCTGCTTACAAACTACCTATTTTCTGAGGCAATTAGACAGCAGTGGCGAAAAGCCTTTTCTTGCTTTTTCTTTCAGCCAAACTTCTGTGCTCATCTCTTCTTGCGCGAGTCTCTTGTCAGGCGATGATTTGTGGCTCTCACAGGAGAGGAACGAGATAGCTCCTCTAGGTTCAAATCTGCAAACAATGAGTCTTCTCCTGTGGTGATGGATGGTGCAGATCCCTGCTCATTTGTCTGTGCTTTACGCTCCTCCTGTATCAGTTGTTAAAGAAACTTTGCTTAACATGCAGTCTTGAATGTTGCAGGGTCACAAGGCAGGGAATGGAATAAGAAAGAAAAGAAGTGAAGATAAGATGAATGTTGAATAAAGTCAGAGAGACTTTAGGAACCCTTCTTTGTAACATTAGTAATTAAAAAGATAAGGATATTTTATACCTCTTTATTGTTCTAGCATCCTGCCAGCCATTTGATGCATTCTTTGTTGAAACCTTAACTGATGTACATAAATAATCGTTTTGATCTTCTTGTCAGAAATAGCCAATAGTCTTGGTTGTATAAAATGGACCGTATAACTATACGTTTTCTTATACAGAGTGAATTTATTAGGTCTGAATTTAAATGAAATATTCTGGTAGAGAGACATCAGACTTTACTGTTTATTATAATGTAGTTCTAGATATAAGGAGCATTACTTTAACTATCTGCCCACACTTCTAGCCAAAGCCTGACAAAAAAAATAAATAAATAAAAAAATATATATATATATGTGTAGATAAGATACGGTAGTTTATTATTCAGGAATATTTATGTACAATACGTACAATAAATGTACAGTACAATAATTCAAACATTGTGTTAATTTCACTGAAATTATTTTGAAAGGATTTGAATATTATTTAATGTTATCGAGAGATATTCTGGTTGGCATAATGCATAGCACCAGAATCAATATGGCTGCTTTCAAGTGTAAGAACTAGGAACATCCAACCTCCTACTCAGAAAAGTGTAAAGGGAAGTCCGACTTTTGGGTAAGATTTCTTTGCTCTGAGTTTTTCCCGAGATAAATAAACCTGAAGTCACATCAACATGGCGGCACAATTGAGCTTTTACTTGAAAACACATCTAAGATCAAAAATACTCATTAGCTAATATGTTATAATGTAACATATTTGCTGCAGCAACCTGTTCCTATCATTGTATAACTTTGACAGACCGTTCAATAGACCTAGCTGTAGCCTGTAGCTAGCTAGATGTCTTTGCTAGATAAATGAACAAAATAAAAACAACTTCCTTTCCCAACAACAAAAACAACCTCCGACACCTGGAGGGGCATGCTGAATGGATGACACTACTCTATAATCTTCCCCCTACAGAGCTCCTAGACTAAAATAGTTATCTTCCCCTCCCCATATGGCCACATGCACATCGGTGCACAGTTGTGTTTCAAACAGTGAGCTGGGGCAGACAATTGCAGTTAATGGCCAGGAGTCTACCTTTAAAATGTAATGCCAAGATGTTTATAGAGTAGTTTAGCGGTCTGACGAAAGGTCATGAGTTTGAGCCCTGGAGCTGGCCTACCTGTAAGCATCCTTGAGCAGCCTACATATGGCTGCATGTCTGTTAGTGTCTCATTATCACCAATCCCCTGGGATCAAGGCTGGGATTCAAATTCATGTTCACAATTTAGATTGTTGTTGTTTCCTTTTCATCTCATCTCACCTCTACTTTTTGTTGTCTGTTAGCTAAGTTTGTATCATTATTCATAACATTAAATTACACAATTCATCATTAAACACAGAAATGTTTGACTGGCCTAAATAGGGCCTACATTTTATCCCATCAATATATAGCCTACACATTCAAATTGACATCACTAACACTGATTATATGCGCAAAATATCACAAACCATTACATTAGCTACCAGATGAGACTTCCCAAAATGAGTAAACACTATTACCACACTTTTTTTACCACATGATAATGATGATAAACTCTACATAAATACATTTATAATGCATAAAACACTGGCGTGCAATAGAATTAACTCATGTCAAGTCATCACATTAACACACAATTCTCCATGTGCAATCACTAAGAATTACCTTGCCAGGCAGCTGGAATCACGAAATCACAATCGCGCGAGAATCCATCTGGCCAGATTTCAAGTTAATGCGCTTGTGGTCGAAACACCAGTGTTCCGGACTAATCAGCATCGTATGAGGAACTATTGGCAGCTACGGCCATGGTTTAGGTCATGGATGTGGGTTTATGTGTGATGCTAGCCCATAATAGACGGTGATAGACAGATGGTTCATCCAATCACCTGCAAAGTATTTTTTTAATGTGCCTGCCCTTTTCCAAAATGTTTCCAAAGCTGACTTCCAGATGGTTCTGTGTAACAAACCATCTGGCGCGTCAGGTTAGAATCACAAAGGCCACTATTGAGTTGATACAGTATGCTCTGGCCTGGCCCAATTCAAAAACAGGATGCGGAGCCTGAATAATACAGGATTTAGAAAACACTAGTAATGTGCATTGGGATCAGCCCACTTCATAGAGGAATTCATAGTTAAGGCACAGAGAGCCTTCTTACAAATATGGCAACTACGGTTGATCATAAACGTAAGATAATTATACTATATTCGATAGTATGGAATTTACTTATTTATTTATTAATCAGTCAAAATCTTTATCAGTCTAATTTAATCTGAATGGTGAGACTTGACACAGTAGGGATTAGTTGTCGGGTATATGAAACAACAGAGAAATAATGCTTTATACAATAATTAATTTTATTAGACACACACAGACAAACACACTAAAATATACATTGAGTAATATGTATGAGCAACACACAGTAACACAATGTTGACACATTGTCAACACGAACGGCTGAATTCCACTATGAAGTTCATTATTAAACGGCGAGCAGAGGCTGGTGTTTCACTATCCTTCGTCTTTCAGTGTTTCGTTTGATCTGCACCTGCACTCACCACTGAAACCCATGTTGGTGTTGGTGTTCCACACAGTCTAAAGGACACACTTTACAATTGTCTACATTGTGGAAAAATTGTGAAGACATCAACTCGTATGGAATTATGTAGTTATCAAAAAAGTGTTGTTGTGTTGTTGGCTGTTTTTTCTTCACTCTGTGGTCCAACTCATCCCAAACCATCTCAAATGGTCCAGGTCGTCCTGTTTAAATAGACCTTACACAGCCTGGAGATGTGTTTTGGGTCATTTTCCTGTTGAAAAATGAGGTTCCCAATAAGTGCAAACCAGATGGGATTGCTGATGGTTGCAGAATGCTGTGGTAGCCATGCTTGTTAAGTGTGCTTTGATTTGTAAATAAATCTCTGACAGTGTCACCAGCCAAGCACCACCACACCATCACAGCTCCTCCTCTGTGCTTCACGGTGGGAACCACATGTAGTAATGATAGACTGCCATTTCACTTGCTTGTTGAGCTGTTCTTACCATGATATGGACCAAATCAGGATATTTACTGTATTCCAACCCTACCATGTCACAAGAATGCCATGAGTGTGCAAAGCTCTCATCAAAGCTGCTTTTCTATACTGTATATATATATGGCTAAAATATAAAATATATATAAGTAAAATAGCCTTAAATATAAATATGTTTTTAAAATATTACCTTGTGACTGGAATTCTTCCATATACGACCTAACAAAAATAACAATTCTACCTGACATGCATGAAAAATCTGCGTGGATGAAATATTTTATGACTAACCAGTTCTAGTTCTCATGGTTATCGTGTTATGCTATACATTCTGGTAATATACAGTGGGTAATGTGTGTGTGAGTGTGTGTGTGTGTGTGTGTGTGTGTGTGTGTGTGTGTGTGTGTGTGTGCGTGTGTGTGTGCGTGTGTGTGTGTGTGTGGGTGCATCTGCGTGCATGTGTGTTACACCCCAGAGACACACACCTCCGTGTTTGTCCATTGGGAAGAATAGTTTTCCGGTCCCATGAGTTGGCCATGATGGATGAAGGGTGGAGGAAGAGGAGCGTCTCTCTGTTGGGTTAAACAGCTCTGAGTACCCCCCCTCCCCCTCTCCGTGGGAATCCGACGTTTCCATCCCCATTCTCTGACAGATGATCTGTTTCTAAGAGAAGTTATGAAAAAGTGATGAACAGTCCAAAACAAGACATCCCTGAACGAGATATCCAACACACACACATACACACACTCACAAACACACATGGGTGTCACCAATTTACTTCCTCTACTGTATCTACCACGAGAAAGGATATTACATTTTTAATTAAAATTTTACTACAATGTATTTTATGACTTTTACTAAAAATGTATACATGTTCAACTGAGTGCTTTTTCCTGATTAATAAAATGTAATAATGATTACATTTTAATTCCAGTTAGTGAACATGGAAACATTTAGTATTTCCTCAGACCTCGAAATTGTCCACCTCGAAAAATTCACGACAGAAACTCAGGAGGAGTAATTATTTTTAAACTCCAACCTGCAGGCTGCACCAACGAAGAAGAGTGAACCAAGTGAGACATCGATAAAGGGGACACAGCTGTCCAAGGGACAGAGGACACGTTCAGCATGGAAGGTCACTGTGTGTGTGTGCATGTGGTGTGTGTGTTTGTGTGCGTGTGTGTGTGTCATAATGGAAACTGTTACCTAATCTGCTATTTGAACTTAACAAAAAAAATGCTGTTTTGGAATGGATGTATTGATCAATATTCAGAACATGAAGATTCCCAACTTCAGCATGCATTACTTTTTGTACTGTTACTGCACAGCACACACGACATCCTCTGAGTTGGAAGCTGCATGTGTGCATAGTAAGGAAGGATTAATAAAAACAAGATAGTTTAGGATTATTGAAAGATGTTGTCATGTCATTGTCATTGTCATTGTCATGTAATTGCAGTTAACAACATAAGGTTAAACCTTACATATGCCCACATACCAGCACAAATCTCTATCCTATTAAGGAGAACATACACAAGAGCTTTCTTTTATGCTCTTTAATAAAATAATATCACAAAGCGGAAAGCAAAGTTGGTGAAAACCAGCCTAAAGAGCACTTCACGGTAAAAATGTTGTGGGGAGAATAAGGCTCAATTGCAACTACTAAATTGTTTGATTAGTAACTGTAATGTGATTACTGAATTTAGGAAAATAATGCGTCACTGCATTACAGACAAATGTAATGTGATTACAGAAATGCGTTACTTTGTAATGCATTAATTTTCTTTCATTTCTTCAATTTCCTTCAGTTCGCATTTAAAAATTGCTTAAAAATGGTAGATACAGGTATTTCAGAAGGTAACAGTGAATGTAATGGCTGTTATTTTTGCCTACATATAACCCCTGTTACAGTATTATGTTTATATAAAGATATACTCCTCGATATACTGTCCCCACACCACATTTCTGTCCCAGCTCTCTCTGTAGAAACACAACTGTCCAGGGAAATTGTGTGTGAGCAGGGGGAAGGGGTAGAATGTGATCAGCCTGAGTAGAGAGGAGTGCCAGCCACAAGGCACCAGCTCATATTTATGGTAATACTGGTTTCATCAACAAGGGTAATTCGGGACATTACAAATCAAGGAGTGTAGCTTTAAAATTAATTGAATCATATTCTGATAGCATTTTTAGTTAACGTTTTACAGATGTATGTGATTTGCCTGCTATCTGGTAATACAGTGTGTTGTTGAATATTCACACCTAGCCTGTGTTATTACAATCTATAATCTATCTCAATGCGATAGCCTTACTTGAATTAATGTCTGTGTTAAATACTTTTAATTACTTGAATTAATGTAGTGTTAAATATAATTCTATTTATGAAATAGTAATTTAGAAATTGTCCTTGTAAACAATTCCTCATGGTACACAGTAAAAAAAATCTTATTTTAACGCCTCCCCTCTTCACACCACCTAGCGTCTTATTTAGTGGACTTATTTCCCTATATGCAATTTGGCATGGCGTGACATCAGATCACATCAGCAGATGGCCTGTAAAGCAACATATTTTCCCTTTTAATGCAGGCGTTCCTCATGCTCCTGCTCTCTGCTCAACTCCTCTGAAAACAAGTAGAAGTGAATCATTTATAGATGCACTCCTTGTCCGTCTGCCCACAGTCCAGGGAGGAGCGGAGAGAGGAGAACATGAGAGGAGAAAGCGGGGAGAAGATTTTAAATATGCGGTTGTGTAATTAAGATAGGCCTACACGTGTGCTTGTGTGTGTGTGTGTGTGTGTGTGTGTGTGTGTGTGTGTGTGTGTGTGTGTGCAGGCCAGCTGAC
Source organism: Percopsis transmontana (assembly GCA_025447815.1). Taxonomy (NCBI): domain Eukaryota; kingdom Metazoa; phylum Chordata; class Actinopteri; order Percopsiformes; family Percopsidae; genus Percopsis; species Percopsis transmontana. The sequence continues at coordinate 10,638 of JAOEHI010005221.1, read as the reverse complement.
AGTCTTGCCTGAGCCCGGGACGAGATAATCTTAGATGGGCCCCCCCGTGCCCAGATCTCTCCTTTTCCCTTGCTCTTCCTCTCCTCTGCTATTTTTTCCCACAAATAGGCCTATTTAAAAAATGTTTTTTAAATTACTCCATAATTTAATGAGGGCCCAGTTCTGCCTCCCCCCCCCCCCCGCTACCTTGGGCCCGGGACAGCAGACCCGTTTGTCCCCCCCCTATCGGCGGGCCTGTGTATGTGTGTGTGTATGAAGAACTGGAACTGACTTTAGGAGTGTGCATACACTCTTGTGTATGTACACTATGTGCCCATAGTGTAGAAGTAATCTATGTCCACCCTGCGCCTCTGTCTCTTCCCCCTTGTTCATCATCTTCATCTCTCCTTTCCAGTTATCGTGTCTCACTGTTCTGTGTAGTGAAATGATAGAAAAATATCCCACCAACAATTAACATTTTGTGATAGTTTTACATGTAATATCTCAAAGAATGGCTTGAATTTGCCAAGATAGCTTGCTATGTCATTACGTACACTAGTATTTAATAAAATCATTAGCAGGTGATTGGACCACCTTCAACCAATCACAACAAGATCCATGTGGGGACAATTTTGTGAACACAGGCACTCAGTTGCTGTCAGCTCCAAGTGAACTACCAACCCGGAAGCTGTTTCGGCGATGGATGCTGTAACCGGCTGACATCGGCCTTCTGGTTAAAATGTATGCAAAGCAAAGCAAATTGTAGAGGCGGAGCTTGCAAAATCAGGATGACTTTACCAGGCTACAGTATATAACTGCAGCAATCTCTGTCTGAAACTACTGTATCTCATATTGTTGTGTTTCTAGGATTTATAAACATTAGCGGCTTAGAAATTCTGAAGAGATTCTATAATACTACAGCTACTGTAATTAAAATACACAATAACTGATTATTGCAGTATGTACTTCATAGAAGATTATTTGTTTGAAAATCTGTATAAGAGGAAGAATTACAGTGTAACATTGCTACGTTACATTACGTGTTAGTTTAGCTCAAGTTCATACTTACAGTATGTAACAATACTTGTGTATAAGGACTACACTGCAGTATGACCTATGGCTTTATTGAGCGGTTTATTTGTTGTGTGTTGAAGGTTGTATAGATGTTAGCTGACAGAATAAACAAAGAGAGAGGTCAGATCAGCCATGTCCACAGGGATGAGCGAAACCTTTATCCTCTACTACGTAGAAGTTGTTCTATTGTTATAACTTTCTGTTAGACAAAATATTTTGGCTATATTCAGTTTGGATATTCTGTATCTAAGGCTGTATTTTATATCATTTTCTGAGTAAGACTTGGAATTTTCTCATATTATCCAGGTTTTAGTAAACAACATAGCAATTTAAACAAAACACAGAATGTTTTGTAAATAGTTTTATTCTTATATTCTCTAATTTAAAATTATTTTCCTTCAACATTTCTCCTTAACAGCAGCATTATCATGTTTTTAAACACCTTGGATTCATTCTCTTGTCATGAGACGTAGGCTAGCTCTATCTATCTTGCTGACTTTGGTACAGTCATGTATCGACAACTACCGGCATGACAAACAAATACACAAAGTACATGGACAAGACCTCATATACTATACCCAAGGTGATGACACCAACACAGATCGACAGTAGATTACAAATATCGCCATACATACAGTACGAGCTAAATGCACACCTGCCCTTCAGCTAGCATGTAACCCAATGCTGTCATATTTCATTCATTTAAGGTTTGCCATTAATACGTCAAATTTTATTAGGCTAGTGATCTATTTTATGCAACAATATTTACCACTTGCCCAGGTGGTTATTGGTTTTTAATTACTGTGCACTAACTGGTAAAATTATGATGAAATAATATATATGAGGACAAAATATGTGTCAAAATAATTCCTCTGGAGGATGCAGCCTCATTGTGGCAGGTTAGCAAGCAAGGAAACAAAGAAGAAATAAAGTGAGGATATATGCCTTCACACTGCTCTCTCTCTCCACATCACTCTGCCTCGCTCACCCCCCTACTCCCAGGACTCTTAGTGTTTCGTGACATTCAGGTGTCTGTTGCCTCCAGCAATGTAAATCAATCAGTTTTGGTGACAGCACTCTGGAATAACCAGCGGTCAACAAACCTAATCCTGTTACTGCAGCACACGACCCAGGACCTCTCACCCGACCTGGGGCGAGTTACAGAAAACCGTGAAAGGTCATGGACATTTTTTTTGCAAGAAGGGAACCTGTGTATGTGTGTGTGCCAGAGATAGTCATAGTATTAGTGTGTGTCTGCCTATGATATAGTGTGTGTCTGTTTGTGTGTGTGTGAGTCACGCTTCTATAATTGACATTGTGTGTTTCTGGAAGTTGCGATGTTTTTTATTTCTGGATTGATGAGTAACATGCAGATTGCATGTGTAAGGATGTCACGGTGAATCATAGCTTCTACTGGGTAATAAATACTCCTCTTAGTTTCACTGGAGCTTTCAATAAAACAAACAAAATATAATCTTATATTGAAATGTAATTTACCCTTGAAATCTCATTTTTATTAAAAATCAATGAAATGGGAGTGGGATCATTGTTTATTTTTAATGCATTTTTGTGTAATTAATAAATAAAATGCTAATATCTTGAAAGCACCTGACAAAGAACAGCTGAGCCTTTTTTTGAATGCTAACTTATGTTTTTTGATAACCGATCTGAAATGCCTCATTCTGAATATAGAAGTGTTCCAGGAAGTTACATTTGTAAAGTAACACAGTTTCCTCAGAGATATCTTTTCCCTGGGATCTAATCTAGCAATTAGGCCTGATGGAACGAGCATCACCTTACTTCTAACAACCTCAAATAGATTAAAAGTGAACATTAATATGCAGCAGATGCTGCCGTGACCCCAGTGAGATGAACTGGACAAGAATCAAAAGACTATCCTCCAGGCCTGAAGCTGGTAATATGAATAGCTGACAACTCTCTTATAGGCCTGCTAAAACCCCTAGGCATTATGGGAACTTCTTAAATGACACTGACTGAAGACACTATCTACCGTATCTGTTGTCTGCCTTCTATATGTCATTATATATTCATCCGACATTATATATTCATAGTGACATTATATATTCAATATTATATATTCAACATATGTATGCAGGACAGCATACATATGTTGGTCAGGGTAAGCATTCAGTTCTTTAGGTATTTTCAAATTAGCCATAGATTGTATGATTTCATAAAAACATATTTCAGAATATGGTGACAGAACAGTTTTGGGAATTTGGAGCAGCAAAAGTCCACAAATAAAAAGATTTTACAGTGCTGAATTATGTTTGTTCTCCCCCAGAACAATTTTAAGTGATGTAATTCCTGAAACACTACTATCTTTTGAACTATTGAATTGTCTAATACAAATTTAGTTAAAACAAAATATGTGATCACATTTATGTTCCGCTAACCATATAGACCAAAAACAGGAATGAGCAGGGAAAGGAAGAACCTGCTGTTGTTGAGCCAGTGTATATAAATACAATTAGGTAATTTAGCAGACACTTTTATCCAATTTACAATTACATGCTGCTTTTACATTAAGCAGATAGGGGTCAGGCATCTTGCACAAGGATCCTAAGGCTCAAGGATGCTAACTCTGGGTCTCGAACCCACAACCTTCCGGCTGGGAGTCCAAGACCACTAGACTATCCTGCCCCCGCATGATAAATGTTTCCTTACAAAAATGACATTGAAAAGTTAAACTCATAATTAATCAAACCAACAGCAATTTTATAAAGCTGCCTTTGATTTTATCAAATAAAGTTTGAAACATTACAATTCATATATTTATAACAAATACACTTACCAACTTCATAATTAACTTCCACCCCTCATACTCTTAGAGCAATCTCTACTGATCAGGAGACAGGAGAGGTCAGGTGACTTGAGGCCGTTGAAGGACGTTGACAGGGCATCCTGAGTTTGCCTGGTGGACAAGGATAATTCCCACCTTTTCCGCTGGGTGGAGAGGACAGGTGCGACTCTCCACGGACAATGTGACAGCAGGTGGACTCCTGTGAGACTCGGGGGAGGGGGTGGCTGCTCCAAAGATGATTAATGGTTGGGTCGGACTAACTTCTCGAAGGGCGGGTTAAGATTCAAGTGGCCATCCCAATGTGAGACCTTGACATTACTGTAACAGCAGAGCAGTCTCTCCTCAGAGAATAAACCAGCAGCTCTGGTCCCTATAGAGGAAACCCTACTGCCACCATTTTGTGAGCTAAATTGCATTTTAAAGACATTCATCATATGGATAATTCAGCAATACTTTTAAACTCAGTCTTTTTAAATGTAGTTAAACTCTTTTCGGCAGTAATGTTTTGTGAATCGTAAATTCTTCAGAGACATTTCACGTCAGTAGATTTTTCTAAAAGGCTGATGCAAATCCCAAGTCATTTACCGGGAAAGAGAAATGCCCTGCGGTGCTCGACAGGGCTGAAAGAAAATGTACAATCTACATGACATAATTAAATAGCTTGAAACAAATTTCTCCTTTCAAATGTGACATTGAGAAAAGAGGTGAGTGCCAGCAGCCTGTAATTTGGTGTGAATTGCTTCCATGCTGTAAAACGTCAGTATCGCCAGGGAACTGTCTCATGCCTCTCTGTGGCACAGCTCTTTAAACAAAGCTATAATTTATTTATGTTCATATAACACTGAACTTTATTTTTCATTTTTGAACTAACACCGGCGGTAGTGAGAAGAAATGCAGGATTCATTTGGGTTTTATAACAGGATTATTTGGTTATTAATATTTGGAGACTGGAGACATGAGTTAATGATATTAGCCATATTAGCATTCACCTGCTCATCCTTGGTCTTGCTACCTGCCAACAAGTCTGACATTGCTCACCATTGTAACAGTTATATTATGCATATTCAGCTAGAAATAATGCAAGTTTCCTTACTGGCAACACCGTCACCTAAAACAGTCAAGACATGACTTTTGCGTTCTTGGCCATTGCCTGAAAAAGACCACCCAGTGAAGAGAAGCTCCACCCACCACCAGCGCCATGAATAAATAATTACTGACATAATCGCCAGCCGTTTGAATGTGGGGTACCAGACTTGTTTGGCAGGCAGCGACACTAGGGGAAACTGGAATAATGCTAACAGGCTTGTTCTGTATGATAAGACTTCTGGACTGACAAGGGCCATTACTGTACCCTAGCAGAGCTAGCAGTTGAACATGCCATTCTGCAACATACCAACAGCCAGTTGTTAAAGGACAAACATGGAATCAATACTCCTTGTTGCCTATAATTCCCACCTGGATTGTTAGACATAATTATAATACAAAATGCATTTCCAAATCAATGCTAAAAGATATTCCAAATCCATGTTAAAAGAAAATTAAATTCCTGAAGTTGTATCCTTACTATACAAAATATGCAGTGTTATTTGGTCTGGCTTGCTGACGTTACTAATCTTCTCAAAGTACCAGAATTTACAGCACATGATCATTATAAAACGCATATAAACCAGACTGGATTTGAACTGGGATTAGGGGCTGTGTAAACCAGGCTATAGAATGAAACCAGGATTAAGGGCTGTGTAAACCAGGGTGCATAAACCAGACTGCCATACCCTCCTGTGCCTCTGCCTGGGTTTTGATTAACTGAATTTTGACCTCTGTTGTACCCAGACTATGTCTGGGTACAACAACTGTCTACACCTCAGTCATTCTCTGCTATTGGTTTTGTGCTAGCAAATTTCAAAACCGGGTTACATACTGGAACTGGGATTAGAATCTGTATAAACTGGATTATAGATTGGAACCAGGATTAAGAGCTGTATAAACTGTCTTTAATACTGGAACTGGGATTAGGGGCTGTAGACTGGAATCAGGTTTAAGGGCTGTATAAACCGCGTTATAGACTGGAACTGGGATTAAGGGCTGTGTAAACTGCGCTATGGACTGGAACTGGGATTAATGGATACAGAGTGTCTGGAGTGTGTCCTCATATCCTGTGTGTGTTTACATCAGTCCAACACTGAGCCAGGTGCCGTTTGCCTGCCCAACTCATGTCAGTAATTGATATTTGGCTGTACAAGCATGTTTAATTCCCCCTGCTGGTGGAAATGGGCTAACCCTTCCGCTTGGAACTAGGACGGGATAAAGTTAATGAATTAAACAGTATTGAGCTAAGAGTACTGGAACCTCAGAGAGACCCACAGAGAGGCCAAAACTACTATATTAAGTCAATTTATTCAGATTTTATGCTACAGGAAAACATCTGAATTTCCTTTGGTGTTTGGTGAATTGAGTCTGGTGTATGTTTGAAACACCCAGGCTCACACCTTAACAGTGTGTGTGCGCACAGCTTTATTGGCATATACTGTCATAACATGATATGGTTTGTAGATTACTACTCTGTAGGTTTCTACTCTGTTAGATCAGATCTAAGAATATTAAGCACTTTGCAGTTAGCACTTATTGACTGTTTGAAGAGTGAATGATAACTTTAGACTATTGCAATTATTAACTGTTTTGAGGAGTGAATGATAACTTTCGAGTAATGTTGTACAAATGCATAGGTGAAGTAAACTTGTTACATGATGTTGGGCTTATCCTAGGAGAATATTTGCTTGCCGATGGTTAACCAGTTCAGCTGTTGACAAATGTACTAATTGTAAGTTGCTTTGGATAAAAGCGTCTGCTAAATGAAATGTAGATTAATGACAAAAAACATCAAATTATACTATAAACAATCCATGTTATATTCATGCTGCATAAAAATTGTGGAAAAGCACAATGTCTTATTATTGTGTTATTATTATTAGTAGTAGTACTAACATTGTTGTTGTTGTTGTTATTATTATTAGTATTATTTTACCCATAACAAATGAAATATGTAAGGCAGTGTAAATATATTTGTGTAGCATTCATGCTTTTTCTAAATGGAAACTGTGGTGTCCATTTTCATTTCTTAAAAACACTACCATTAAACCCCATGGTGTCTGTTCTGTTCTTTTTATTGTAAAACATGGATAAATAACGCAGAGAAGAGTAATGTTATGACATTACATTTGGGTGTGACATAACATCACATATAATGGGCTGTAAATGTAAAAATCTGAATATTCATTCCATGGTCTATGATCCAAAAACTTTGATTCGCTTCAAACTTCAAACAGACAAACAAAAAACATAAATGCAAAATGTCAGGCAATATTTAACTCATTATAGGATCATGGAGAGTGTGTGTGTGTGTACGCGCCCGCATGTATATTTGGGTCTTGTAGTTGTCATGCACAAGCCCTGCACCTGTTCTGCCGTGAGAAGAACTTGTATCGGATGTCTAAAAGCAACTTGGTTTTCGGTAAAGCAGCACAGGGAATATGGACAAAACTTCTACCAACATAAAATACAGCACTGATATAAAGTATAACAGCAACTCTATCAACCTTACTAATAATGATAATACCAATGAGAAAGGGAACTTTGTCTATATAGATTTACGATAATAGTCAGTAGGCTAATCGGTCTCTTTACAATAATCAAATCAAACAATTCAACACATGGGTCTGAACCTCAATTTACCCCACATCATTGTATCTTAAAAAGTCACATGACCCATTTGAACAATATTTTGAAAAAGCCAGAAAATGTCAGATTTTGGTTCAAAAAGTATAATTTAGAGTTTGTGATTTTTCTGTTTTTCTATAGTGTAATTAGGCCCACAAACTTTCGAACAGAAAACAGTTTACAACCCTTGGTTTAGGAGCTGAATCTATGGATTTGAAACTGTTAACTGGCTGGTGTTTTGGATCTTATCACAGACCATGGATTTAGATTTATATTATTAGATGGTCAAAGAGGGAAGGAATAAGATAAGTCAGGCAATGTGCTAGTGTCACAACATAGCGTTTTTACACTGAGTACGGTTACATGCACACAATACATCGCCAGATATAGCTTATATCTTAGAAGCCATGGACCTCCATCCATTTTTGTCCAAACAACTATTAAAACAATTCAGAGCCATTGTAGTTTTTTTTTTTTTAAACAACCTTGAAATTGTTTCAGGAAAACCTACAATGGCCAAGTTTTTCGCAATGATGAATTCTGTTCACCAAAGCAACAATACAGTAAATTTTAATAGTTGTTTGGATAACAGTGGTGGTCTATGGCCTCCAAAATACAATATAAGCTATAGCTGATACATTGTTGGTTTTGTTCTTTTTTTAGGGTTGACAATAAAAACAAAGACATAAAATTAGGCCGCTGTTATTTTTAATGCAGCAATCTTGAATGTAGTGCCTTTAATAAGAAGAGTAAGGTGTTTACATAATGCATATTGTTCTGTGCTTACTGGCATAATCAGAAAGATTGTTTATTTATGTGTGCACATAATCGTACTCTTTCCCTAGGTAGCTCCAGAGGATGTCTGTCTTTATTAAGATGAACGAGGCAGACCCTAACCCTATCTTCTTACAGGAAGTTAACACCAGATAATAACACCGGATAATAACACCGGATAATAACACCGGATAATAACACTTGAGTTTCAGTGATTTTCACTCAATATACCAACATTGAATTGAACGCAGATAGAACATTATGGTTTAAGGATTGGCTGTGCCAACAATTTGTTACAAACCCTCAAAACACCGAATGTGTGGAAGGCCAGATTGACTAAATACCACAAAATGATCCACGCTGAAGATCCAGGCTGGTATAGGTATATAAGATACAACATATAAAACTGTTAAATATATAACTTTCAGTTTCTGAAAATACATGTAATGCTTCTTTTCCCAAACAGATATATCTGCATCCTTCTATTACCCCTACATTTTAAATCTACTGTGAAATGGATGAATTTACTATACGTAGCTATGACTGCAATTATGGTCCAAATTTAGTATGTGAAAATGGAAATTCGGATGTGTATGTCCAAAAACTTAGCAGTGAGTACACAAAAATCCAATTCTACATAACCCACTGACTTCCTCCCTTTTCATACATACATTATTTTGTTGATAACTTGTATACAATATTAGTGTGTGCAACAAGGGGCAGGATAGTCTAGTGGTCTAGGCGTTGGACTCCCAGCTGGAAGGTTGTGTGTTCAATCCCCAGAGGTGGCCTACCTGTAAGCATCCTTGAGCAAGATGCCCAACCCTTGTCTGCTCTGTGTAATTGTGAGTTGCTTTGGACAAAAGTGTCTGCTAAATTACTTAATTGTAAGTCACTTGTATCACAATGTGTTCATTTGTTTACATGAAGGTCTGCTCTTGTCCATCCACTGATCCACAGCAGTGTGTATTGGGTTTTTCTTTGGTCTGTAAAAACAAGACAGAAGTCAGTGTTGAAAGTTTACTGTCACTTCATCCAATGCAGTTCCTGGGACAGATTTTATAAACCCCTGGACAGTTCTCTTGGGCCAAGTCAATATTCCAGCATTCCCAGTTAAGTTCTGGTTCCTGTGTTGCAACAGTGAGCTTATTTCCGCTGTTATTGGAATAAAGGACGCCAGACTGCACCCGGCATTGTGAGCAGTGGCCGATGGGTAAAACAAGCTCCACATCTCTATGAGAGATGGATGATAGGAAACCATTGGCCGCTAATTTCTGTCCTCCGCCATTGTCAGGAGACCTGCAGGGGGGTGGGGGGTGAGAGAGAGTGGATCAGATCAGCAGAATCCATCATAGCTGCACACTACGCTAACGCTAGAGCTAACACTTCTGCTGGTGTAAGCAATGAGGGGACCTCCGTCGATTAAACATCAGGCCCAGTACGCTTCCAGATGCTTAATTTAGCTTGTTGAAATATCCCAGAATCTTCTGCGAGAGTTAACTGCCAAAGAGGTATAAGATATATGGGCTATATAAACACTGTAAAAAGTATGAAGATCAAATTTCCCTGTATGAAGACGTTTTCTAATCTAAATATGGATTTTTATATCCACACCTGGAAACATATGGGTATGCTCATACATTTTGCTGCATTATAACAGCAAAATATTAGTTCATACTAATAATCATATTATGTGTCCCTGTCAAACACCAAACTGTCTGTCATGTTGGGTCTAACTAGAACGAATTTGTGTTTTTGAAGTGTGTGATCCTCATTTCCTCTAATGAACTCCCCTAATGGCATCAAGCTGTTGTTTGGGTCGGAAATTTTCAAGCTAATATGTAAATGAAGTCGAATGTAGTGATTTCCGTACCCCCCCCCCCCTGTGCATATGTGTGTGTGTGTGGAGGCTGGGGGGGGGCCCAGCCTCCACACGCACACACACACATATGCACACACACACATACGCACAGTTTCATAGCTGCACTAATTCAATTGGACCGCTGGTTCTATAGTTGTCGTGTTTCAGATATGTGGTGACCTGCTATTACTGGGGTTAAAATGTGGAACAGATTTTCTCCATAGTGTTTAAAAGCTATCAGCGTTTCTCCCGGTCGCAGCTCGCTGAAGGTTTGTCACGGTTCCTAATGTAGCGAGCGTGTCACAGAGGTGTACAGCTCCTCCAGCGATCAGGATCTCACTGTGTGTGTGTGTGTGTGTGTGTGTGTGTGTGTGTGTGTGTGTGTGTGTGTGTGTGTGTGTGTGTGTGTGTG
>JAOEHI010005210.1:0-37046 GCA_025447815.1 Percopsis transmontana | reverse complement strand
TGGGCTTGCGGCTGTGTTCCACAGCCCCCCCCCCCCCCCAACCCTTAACACTTGACAGATGGACCCCCCCCCCCCCACACACACACTCCCAGCCCTCCTTTATGGGACCTCTAATTATGCTTCCACGCCACATCAACCCAGCCCAGCGTGCGAGGGCTCTGCTGGGGAGAGGAAGTGAGCTGGCCTCGCCTGTAATTTGGCGGCTGTGCTCCGGACACATGGAGTAAGAGGTAAAGGTGTGTGCCTGCCCCTGTGCCCGCCCAGCGCTGGTCTGGGGCCCTGCCATGGTCCCTGGGTGGCCGAGCCCTCCCCACGGGCTGAAACGCACATTTGTTAGTGCGAATGTCTCTGGCATGTTTGTGCTCTTATTACAGCGGAGCTTCAGCCTGGGCTTCACAGCCTTTGTCACGGCTTGGCTGTGGTCGGGCTTACTGTTAGTAATTGGGCTCCCTTACGCTTAATGGGCACTAGGTTCTGGATTAGGCCCGGGCCTGGTGGGGCCGGAGCGACCATGCCACAGTGAGGGAGGCTTACGCAGGATTTAGATGCCCTTTATTGGGCTGCAGAGCCTCGTGGAGGCTCCGTCTCCTGGGCCTGTGGGCCGCGGAAAGCCTCCTGGCTGCAACGCACTGCAGAAGCCCCTAGTGTGTCTTTAATCAGCCGCAGGCCTGGGAGTCATTACTGGGCTCTGATGGTGAGCTCATGGTCTTTCTGTAGGCAGGGAGGGAGGGAGGGAGAGGGAGGGAGAGAGGGATAGGGAGGGAGAGAGGGAGAGAGAGATGGATATGGAGAGAGACAAGGAGGGGTAGGGAGGAAGAGAGAGAGAGAGAGAGAGAGAGAGAGAGAGAGAGAGAGAGAGAGAGAGAGAGAGAGAGAGAGAGAGAGAGAGAAAAAGAGAGCTATTCATCTGCTGACCCTGTATACAAATACTGTACACATCTGAGCACACACACGCACGTGTCATGCCTAGCGTGCGCACATACTCATACATACACACTCACGTGCACACCCGCACGTGCACAAGCCAAGCCAGGCAGAGCTGACATTAATACAGCCAGTCAGGCAGCTAATGTCCACCACGCCGAATGCACGCGGGTTTGTTTTGCGTTGGTAAATGAATGCGCGGTTGTGCACGGCGGCGAAACCTACCTGTTGCTCCTGGCTCCAGCAGGCCCTCTGCCTGAGGGAGGGGATGTCCCAGAGAGACAGGCATCCCGAGAAGTGGATGACAGCCAGAAGGGTGCCGTCAGGGTTGAGGCTCATACGGAACACACCGTCCTGAGAGTGAGAGGGAGAGAGAGTGAGAGAGAGAGCCAAATGAGAGGAGGAGGGCGATGGATAACAGGAGCTCAATGACAGTCTGAGAGACTCGGTGTCCCATAATGTGTCTGAGAAAGAAAGAACAAAAGAGAAAATAACACAGTTACCTGTTCATCTCCCTGCCTGGAGAACAACCTGAAGCTTGGCATTTTGAAAAAACCTCTCTTCTGACTCTGTTGGACACACACACACACACACACACACACACACCAGATGTTTACCACTACAGTACAGTCATAGTCCTTATAGCCACTCAGCATTACAGCCATGCCTGTGAGCAATTATTTAACAAAACCCTATCTAAATGAATGGGGAGAGAGCCATAACTGCACTTCCAATGGTCACCGGGACATAAACAATACATGTATAGAATCACCAGTCAAATCAGATTTTTTTTAAAACGCTTAAAAAGTTTGGTGACTTTGCCCCAAAATAAAAAGCTTTTCCCCCCACCTCATTGGTTATACCTCTTCTACGCATGCGCAAGGTCAGTGCAACCAAACGATTGGCTTAAAAGGTTTCCTGATCGGCCGTTTTAAAGCAGACGATTGGCTCTTTGGGGGGAGGGGCGGGATGTGTACATCCAACCGCCATCTTCTCCCATAGAGTTCTATTCAGATTCTCTTCTATATGCTGTCTCTGGTACAGTACAGTACAGTATATATCATAATACAATGACTCCTCCTCACCGCGTTGACGTCGTCCTCAGAGCTGGTGACCTGCTTGTAGTGTGGGGAGCCAGACAGAGCCCTCCAGGCCGTGATGCCACAGCGAGAGGCCTTAGACGCACTGGTGTCCCCTGCCTCACAACCCCCCACTAGCAGCAGCCTGAGACACACACACACACAGGGTCATTATGCCATCATTATGGGCGAGTTGGTCAATTGGCATTGAATAACACACTCATCAAATGTCCCACTGGACATTGTCTATGGCTTTCCAAGGTAATGATCACATCTGTGGGTCTCCCCTCTCAGACACAGAGGTGAAACACAACTTAACACACCGCAACAGAGGGGAAGGCAAGGAGGTGGCTCAACACTGCCCCCTGGTGCTGGAGACGTCAAACTAAAGGCCTCTTATAAAGAACCAGGGACTTGTTTGTCTTATTGTAATTGCTGCTTAGCTGACACATCAGAAGGCGTTGAGGTGTTCTTATTAGCCAGTGCTGGTCTATGTAATACTATTGTAATGTTTTTAACAGTTTTCTACTGTGTTCTTTTCACAAAGCAAATGTTCTTCATTAGGCATAACATTTGAGTTCTGTTTCATTTCCTACTGACTGCCAGTGGTCCTGCGAGCATACATAACGATAAAGTCACAACGCGATAACGTAGGTATAAAACCATCTGACAGCTTATGTTCTGCATCTTGGATCTTCTCGCATGACCTGGTGTCGCACACTGGATAATTAGCTTCGCGGCTCCGTTTTCCGGGTGCTATTCTTAGCAGGTATGACCAATTGTTTTTCAAATTAGCCGTAGTGAACGCGTACTGTGGGTTCAGTCGGAGTGCCAACACATACCGTCGGCCATTACGTTTCTTGCCGAGAGGGGTAGAGTTTGATACTGGTAGTGCCCACTTGTAGCCGTGGTCTTTTAATTTGGGGCTGCAAGTGCGTTTACAGTACCTTGGTTAGCCATTAGTTTGGGTCTGTATAGACCACTGTCAAATTATTTTCAATCAACCTCTGACTGCCTGTTTAGCAGAGTATTAATTACAGTATTTTGCCGTAAAGCTGAACGCAAAGAGTGCAAAACAAAATGTATATAATGACATATATGAAGAGAGCCTTCCTTGCTTACAATTTAGACTTGAAAGGTGCTAGAGAATCCTTTTTCTCCAATATCATTACCAAAAACATTAATAATGTACAAACCCTATTTGCAACCGTCGAGAGGCTGACAAATCCTCTGACACAAACACCCCTTGAACTCCTGTCCACCCATAAATGCAATGAGTTTGTGTCCTTTTTCACTAACAAAATTAAAGATATTAAACAGGCAATAATTCCATATCAAACTACATTGTAGGATCAGTCCCATGTTTATATAAAAAGTAACATGGTTCTGTTTATTCCTGGATGACTGCCAGTGATCCTGGTCACTCAGAATCTTCAGGCGAGAGGATTCTGGGAGGCAGAATGCAGTGGTTTTACACTGGGACTTTGTTGTTACCTAAGTAGACCTGCGCGAAGCGCAGGTCTAACCCTAGGTAACCAGGTCTTCCAGGAATTCACAGAACCATAGTTACCATCATAACTTCCTTTATACTAAATTATATAAAATTTGGGGTTTTTAGGGTTTAGGGTTTGCAAGGTCAGATACCTCTGAATGTGGTAGCCTAACTCCATGGCAAGTGCATATGCAAATGTGTTCAATTATGAACTGTACTGTAGCCCATTTATGGGTTGTATGTGCAGTGGATTAACTGACACTGATGAATCCAAAAGAATTGAAAGACTATAAACGTCTCTGAATATTGTATGAATTACTCATGGGGAAACATTTTAACATACCACGTTTGTGGAGTTATGGTCGAGCTATATTGTAGCTGCACCATAATGGAACAGCCCATTAAAAATGAAATGTCATTGGGTGTAGAGCAAATGCTTAAGCTGACAATTATTAGCTCACTGTCAAACTATGGTCAAATATCCCTTGCTCTATTTAAAAATATATATATATAGTTGTTAAAGATACTGTTTTATTGGCAGCAGTTAACTCACCGGTGGCCAGGGTGGTATATAGCTGAGGTAATGCCATGCGAGTAGTGGGCGGAGAAACTGAAGCTGTGGTTCTCCTGGAAACTTTGATTGGTTCCCACACTGAAGAAGGGAAGGGAGGTTATATGTACATAAGCAACAACAACAAATGTATTACCAACCAGAGGAAACATTTTAGTAAACTTGAAGGGGCAGCAACGGGATGCCATGTAATCATTCTGGAGTAACCTAAAGATATTTCAAGTGAAGGGTTTTCTCACTATGTTAGCCAGAGAAATAAATATGGAGATACAGATATAAAAAAGGGAGAGATACAGTATTAGACACCGATGGTGGAAAAAGGTTACGAGTCACATAAAGAGTGTGTGCTTTGTAATCACGATTCCTGCAGTTACAAATACTGCTGACATGTTGGGGTTCATGCCAACAAATCGCCATCTCACACACACACACACACACACACACACACACACACACAGTGTCAAAGCTTAGCCGTAATTCTGACACTCTAATTCAAAATGTGTTAGCCACCATGTTGGAATGGAGGAGAAACTGTGTCAGCACCACACTGGGAATCATAAGTCATAAATCTGATGTAAAAACCTTTCATGTCTTAATTATCTTCTTACTTAAACGCACGCACGCACGCAGAGCTTACAACGGCTATAGGCACAGCAATTTTGCGCTCTACAAAACAAAAATAATCAGTGTTTTTGCTGAACTGGTGTGCACGTCGGTTGGGGCAACATTACTGTGTGCTTTGCATCCGTCTGTCTGAGACTCAACACATGCACACAAACGCGCACACCCACACTCACACACACACAAACTGTGTGTGCCAGACCGGTGTGATAGTGGCAATATAAAATGGGAAATTTCAGACACAATATGAAGGAAATGAATCGGGAGGCTAATCAGCTGTTTGTGTATGTGTGGGCATGCACACACACACACACACACACACACACACACACACACACACAAACCCACTTGGGTTTGGCAGAATTAACTATACTAAACAGGGCTTAGTAAATGCGGAGGTCAGTGACACATTTGCTCAATTACCAAGGTCAAGCACCCAAGACAATCGATCCTTCACTTTAAATTGGAATATTAGTACAACAGCATTTCCTGTGGGCTGTCACTCACCTGACCAGGTAGCTCTTCAGCCCGCCCCCGTAGGTGATGACGAGCAGCTCAGCCGACCACTGAGCACTCGCCGTGTACTCTAGGAAGATCAGGCCTGCCACCGCATAGCTGAAGTCCCCCGGGAAACTCATCGCCTTGACAGACAGACAGACGAGTAAGAGTGAAGTAAGCAAATGGGACGATCAGTCCAAATCTACTTGGCTGGATATACAGTATTGCCTATTGCCTAAAAACCCTTGAAGCTGAGGGATTTATCACAACAGAAAAGTTTCTTGAGAGGAGAGTAAAACAGTCAAAATACGGTAAATAAGATGGGAGAGAGAGGAGGAAGGAAAGATAAAAGAGAGGCAGAGAGCGAGGGCGGGCGAGACAGATAGTGGCGGAGCGCGGGGGAAGAGCGGTGGGTGTGTGGGCAGACTTTCATTTTTCATCCGAAACACGTTTTCTTTTCCGCGTCACCTTAACCGTTTTTGATCAGCTCCTCCAGAAATAGCAGTAAGTCACCATGTCACCACTTCACAGGGACAAACAAGAGAATGTGTGTGTGTGTGTGTGTGTGGGTGTGGGTGTGTGTGTGCACTCTGAAGGAATGAAGATCTCAGCCAGTGAAGACGGCGGTGTGACAGAGAAGGATGGCTGTCTGCACTCATTGCCTCTGACAGCAGGATGGAGAGATGGGAGGAGAGATAGAAAGCAACGGAAAGGCTGAAGTGATAAGATGGGGAGCAGAAAGTGTGGCGGGGGGACAGGAACGGCAGTTGGACTTCAGAAAAAGAGAGAGAGAGAGACACAGAGTCTAAATACCCATGGCTCTGCAGTACATTCAGTACAACACAGGCCTACTATCTACTGCAGTAAAAGCCTTTCACAGTAAAGTACAGTACAGTGTGAACACAGGGCAAACCCAATGTAGCCCTGTCACTCTAAAGTTATGAACACACGGTGCATTTACCAACATCTACAGTATAAATACTCTTTTCAATGGGAGACTTTATGCGGTAATCGACACAATGGCTTAAATATCCTTTGGTGTCTTTGAGAAAACGTAGAATAATCAACTTGTAAGAACATCAACGCTATTAAGATTTCAAAAAAAGAAGAAAAAGAAAAAGCCAGATGTAGGATGCCGAAAAGAGGAAGCGTCGCCACGGTTACCGGCGGGATGACAAACAGCTCGCTGCCGATCAGGTCAAAGAGGCGCACGGTGCCGGTGCTCTCGGCGTAGGCCAACAGAGTGCAGTCAGGGCTCCATGCCACTCTGCGCCACTGGGGGCTCGGGTCCTTTGGCACTGCAATAAAAAAGACAGATATGTGTGTGTGAGAGAGAGAGCGAGAGAGAGCGAGCGAGAGCGAGAGCGAGAGCGAGAGAGCGAGAGAGAGAGAGAGAGAGAGAGAGAGAGAGCAGGGCTACTCAGACAGCAGAGATGCCGTAGAGCGCAGATTCCTCATTAGGCCAGATGTGAACAATTGTGTGTGAATAATCCCTGGTGTCTCTGCAATTAATGTAGTCGTGAGAGGGGAAGGATGAATCTAATTACATACATCACCACTGTGTTTCTCCAGATCTGGCTAATTCATCTACAGAAGATAGGCCGCAGTAATACATCTCAATAATTGTCTATTAAAACGCGTGCATCTACAGTACACACATGCACGCACACGCGCACACGCACACGCACTGGGAGTGAGATCGTAAATGGAGTTTATGGAAGTGTAGGCTTCTGCTGTAGGCTTCTGCTGTAGTGATCTGCCGCGTCAGCAGGGCTGCGAGGGTAACCGTATTGCTGTGATAAAGCACGTTCCACCTAACGCCACTTCCTGTAGGTATAACTGTGATGTACTCCCCTGGGGTCTGGCCTGCTTCAGAGGGGCTAGCTTCAGGTCCCACCTGCGTTTTAAATACTGGATTATCAAGGTCACCTGACCGCTGCTGCTTGTCGAAGTGGTGACGGAACCTTACGCATTACCAACGTGTAAAAGCTATCTTGTTAGAAAATAACACACTCTTTAGAGAAATGTTAGAAATTCAGCACACCTGGAAAAACGGAATTAGAAATACAATTGTTTATAAAATAGAATAGTCATTTCATTCATTGTGGGTAGATGTGGAAAATGGGTGAGTAAAACCAATGTCTCATTACCCAACCCAAAGCTGGAAGAATTGGACCCAGTTGAACTACAACTGTGTAATGAAATGCTTAAATTGTTTATTTTTAGCGGTATTAACTTGAACTGTTGGAGCCATCTCACATTCCTGTCTAGTGTCGTAACATACGTGGCTGTGAATTTAGTTTGAAGCCATGCCACAACACAAAAGGTAACGTCTGAGCTTCCTTGCAAAGTTTAAGCAGACACAGAAGACTTGAAGCTTGGACTTTCCGGGCAGCCTTATATTTCTAAAATTGGCAAAAAACAAAGCCAATATGCCACCGCGGGTCTCGTGTCTGCAAACCAATAAAGTTGTGAAAGGGACGTTATGCTTTTGTTGATATCGCATAACTGTGCTATTGGCGCTTATTGTATTGAATTTCTTGGCTGAGAAATGCTATAGCAACCCCCAGTGGGCAATACTGCAAAATAATGGAGCCGTCGGATGTTGTCTGACCAGAATTTTAAATGAACAACATAGAAAAGAGGTGGGAGGAGAGAGAGACAACAGAGACAGAAAGAGAGAGGGAGCATGTGTGTGTGTGTTTGAGAATGAATCAGACACCCACTGAGACAAATAATAGCTCGCAAAATTTTAGGGTTCCTCTATCAGAGAGCACGGCAGGAAACAGCCAATTTGATGCACCTCTGAGGCCTTCACAGAGGAGGGTGAAACATAAACATGGCACATTAAGGGACACGGAGTCTCTCAGACTGTTATTAAGTTATCCATCGCCCTCCTCTTCTGATTTGTCTCTCTGTCTCTGTCTCTCTCTCTTTTCCCTCTGGGTCAACAGCAACTGGGGGATTGGGGGGAGGAAGGGAAGGTGGTTTTGGGGGGGAATTACACCCAGATGGAAGCCTCCTATCTGAAGCCTAGCAGGTGCATTCATCAGAGCTCAACACTTGTAAGGAGGTGACCACGAAGAGAGAGAGAGAGTTGCACCCACACATATGAACGCACACCAAAACATAGACACACATGCACGCACGCACGCACGCTCCTCCATTAAAAGCAAATGCCATTTAAAAAGGCAGGATCACTGCAAAAATCCATTAGGATAAATCCCCGTGAAATGAAATGAAGCAAAAGTGAAAATGAAAAGGAGAGATGAAATGGAATGAAAGAGGGGAGTGACGCAGGGGTTTACGCAGGCCCGGGGGCTGCCGTCACGGTTATCCTCACTGTGTGAACCATTAGAACACAATGAAAGCTGGACAGGGCAGAGCGGGAGGGGGAGAATAAGAAAAATATTGAAAAACAGAAAAATGAGACGAGGCAGGGAGGTGAAGGAGATGAAAATAATGAGCCAGGTATTTACTCTGTGCTCATCACTGTGATGGTCACCTGTGATCAAATCAGTTGCTTATATCCATCCTTTATAAGAAGTCTTACTGTTGGCCTGAGTTGGGCCACACGTAAAGGCAAAAGATGCCTTGCTATTGCTGCAGGGTATTACATACTGTATATTGCAGTACCCTGGACATCCACTGGGAGCAGTCAAAAGCTTAAGTTTCAGGATATTACTATTTGACTTGAAATAGTGTTTCCAACAGAGTGCCTTCTTGACATGTTCTTCTTTTATTATACTATTGCCATCCCAGTATCAAGGAGCCCCTTTTGGATTTAACTTAGACCTCACACCTAAGACTGCTGTGCTGCTCTCCTGCCGCTTTGGCATTTAGAAGAAACTTCTAAATGCCAAACTAGAAACTTAATAATAACCTTAACTCAACCCACTCAAACTTGTAGAAGGTTTGAACCAGTCCTTAGTTAAATTAAGCGATTAAACCCAATGGCAGGTCATTTCAATGGCTTATCAACAATCAGTCCGATTTACTTTAATCAGGCACCAAGAGGCAGTGTTTATAGTGTGGCGATGTGGGGATTATCTGTGCGGCTCACTCTCTCTCTCACACATCCCAATTAACCAGTGAGTCAATACTGCTCTCTACAACAAACACAAAGGAGATAGATACGCACTAACACATTGCACATGTTCAAATGAAACATTTTACACACACACACACACACACACACACACACACACACACACAAACACACACTTTGTGGCTTCCTGATACACAAAATTAAGCATATGGGGACTGTTCTAAAACAACGGTTCAGCATTTTATTCAGATGGTAACTTGGTGTATTTTTTTAGATGACTCACTGAAAAACTACAGCATGCAAGAACAGGATGTGCACACATGCGTGCATTTTAATGAGCTCGACTAAAAGTGCATGTTAAAAAAAACAAAAAAACACTGTAATCTGCCATCACGCCTATAGAGAAGCCTGTGCTGATCTATGGGTATTTAGCTGTCTCATAGTGAACTATGGGGGGGATGAATGAAGCAGAGAGAGAGAGAGAGAGCAATAGAGAGAGCGAGACTTACCTTGGCACTTCCCAATTACTGAGCCAAAGTCATCTCTTGCAGACCTGAAGAAACAAACACACACACACACACACACACACACACAAGTTGTCAGCAGATGACAGAGAGAGGTGGAGAATCGTAGACAGAAAATCAGAAAATGCTGTATTAAAATTATCAATAACCACTAACCTAGCACCCCTCCAGGGTGCGCTACCACACACACATTCACACACCAGCATATTGCCCCATGTGACATACAGTATAATGATGTAGTGTAGGTTATAACAGCCATTGATAGTCTGTCAGCTGCATTAGATCCATTGATCACCCGGCCCGGGCTTTAACACCAGTGTTTTAGACAGACTCTCAATATGGCTCAGTGGATAAGGCCTTGAGCTTTCTTAACACCCTCTCACACTAACTACTGATATTGAGAAAGCCAATACAACAGCCGGGGATTAAACAGGAGAACTGTGTAGAAAGGAACGCTGAGATATTTGAGGACAAGGAGCACAGACACTAACCCACCACACTCAGCTAACACACTTGTTTATGGAGATTTCATTCCTCTTAAATGTAATGAGCTGTGCGGTGCACACTCATAAAAACGACACTTTATTATATGATAAGCTGCCACTATGACTGCAAAACTGATCTAATATTCACGTAGAAGAGCTCCAAATAGTTGGCAGTAATGCTAATATTTTGTATTTGCTCTGAATACAAAATAGTTTATTACAAGTATTGCCATCTTACAGTAAGCGTGTGTGGTAAGGTGTATTTTGTACATGTCAATACAAACATTAGTCTATGTTCTGTTGACAGGTGGTAATGTAACAATATTTCACATTAGGAGAACCAGATTTCACAAGATTGAAATTAGTATATAGTCTCCTTATACACCGGATGTATGGCTATTGATTTTAATTGAACATTTCCTCAGTTTAATGGACTACATTTTGTCATTAAAAAAACCCCACTGCTGACGGAATGCTATTTCTGTAGGGAACAGGGAAATTGGATAAGCATGGGACCAACTAAAAATGCTGTTTGCTTAAATGAAACTATCACACGCACATCCACATAAACAAAAAAAAGGTATAATATGTGTGCACAGGGTGTGAATCACATAGGTCCAATAGTGTTTGAGACTAATTCTCAGCGTTCGTTTCACCACGCTTCCAGTGGGGTGGGGTTTAATGCATCAGGATCAGACTGTGTAACGCCTTTGTGCAACTTAAACTTCCTGACACAAAATAATATTTCTGCCAAGTCTGAACAAAACAGACTATACTGTTTTATGTAGGCCTGATGAACCAACCAAAATGTACACTGATTGAGAATGGATACACACAAACAACCACACACACACACACACACACACACACACACACAATATGAAAGGGCTGAGGATTTACCTGATCTCAACACACTGATCCTGAACCACGGCCAGCAGCTTGCCATTGCTGTGCAGAGAGAGAAATAAAGAGGGATGAGAGAGAGAGAGAGAAATATAAAAGAGGGAGCAGAGAAGGAGGCTGTGAATTGCGACGACACGAAGACTGTCCAGGGTGAATTCAATGGAGAACAACAACAAAAAAATCAATGTTGTATAGACCTGGTGATGTGGAATAGAAGTAGGTTGGTGTGGGTTAAAGAGACTGATAAAGAACTAGCAGACCTATAGAGGAGAAGGAACAGCGGTGCTTGGACACAATAATGAGGTCAAAGATAACTTCAGAGGGGACGAAATGTGGGAGACCGGTTTAAAAAGGAAAGTAGAAACTAAATGGAGGGATTGTACATTTCAAATGAATGCACAACTGCGCCATCAATTGGCTGCAGTTAACATGGCCGAATCAATAGCCAATTAAAAGCTGCCGTCCCGCTTTCTGCTTGGTTTGTTGTTATAATGAAATGAGTAGAATTAAATCATTGGCTAAGGAGATTTCCTATGATGGGAAAGAACGAGTAAGCGGAAGTTGTGTGCAGGGGCGCCCTAAGGGGGTCAAAGTTAAGATGATTCCAGGGGCCCTGCACTGACAGGGGCCCTCACAAACTACTATTATTATTGTTTGAAGGAGGGAGGTGAGCATATTATATTCTTTCATAGGGCCCAAAATATCTAGCGGCGGCCCTGGGTGTGTGTGTGTGTGTGTGTGTGTGTGTGTGTGTGTGTGTGTGCGTGTGTGTGTTACCTTGCTAACACCCACTGCCAGTTGATCTGCTTGTTAGCTAAGCGGATGAGACCAGGTGGTAGAGAAGAGCTTGAGGGGCTAAGAATCAAAAATACAGCATCAATATCGTTCAGCAAACAAGACCAATAACTGTCATTCATGCCTTTGTGATTTGTGATTCACATAAATTTAGTTGTATTAAAATAAATCTCAAGTTTAGTGTCTTGCTATCATTTCCAAAAAATATTTGGTTCAACATAAATTCAATTCAATTTGTTTTGGAGGCAGAGATTTAGTTTTTACGCGTTATGCCATACTAACTGATGTTCTTAACTAACTTAAGGGGAAACATGATGCCAGAGATGTAAAAGCAGCTAAGACACCTTCTGCTGTAAGCAAATATTCTCTAATAGTCCTGGAACAGCAGGCTGCCAGAACCTTCTGTACTTTATTTTCAGCAGTTTCTTTCTTTTTCTTTTTTAAAATCAGTCAAACTGTAGAGGTTGGCTGTCTCCTATTTCTGGTTGAATAGAACATGATTCTTTCCCCCACCAAAAGGTGCACAACAAATCTGAGATACAATGACATACAGCCGCAATGGGTTATCTCATATCCACAGAGAAGTGTTGTTAAATTTTTAAGTAGGTTATGGATGGTGCTTGCTTAACTGTCTGCAGAGAGGATAAGTAGGCCCTGCACTAAAGCATCATTTGTAACCACTGCAGAAAAGAGCCAAACATATGTTTTACATATCCACAGTAGATAGTTATTCTGTCTTATTATGTGCATTGTTATATGTATACTTCTTTAACATATATCTTTTTTTTCTGCATGCAACAACTCAATTTCCCCAAGGGGAATAAATAACTGCAAGCTTCTCAAATGAACCGTATGTTATGTTACAGCGCATTATTATTACTATTTATTCACATGCGAATTTCAATAGATCATAGCTTTAGCTTTTTAAGCAATTATATCAAAGACACATCATTAAACAATCTATTATTTTGAATATGTCAAAGATGGATATGTTCTGGTCTAAATATTTGAAAATGTTCGGAACTGTTTAATAGTACATTGTCCCACCCTGCCTTCAAATGCACACATCTCTGTAGTATGTAAATGGGTTAAATTACGGGCATTATTGCCATCCATTCATTTCTACAATTTGTCTTTTAAATGCTGTCTTAATAAAACTCCCGTTTCACAAAAGTACAGTACAGTGCTGTTATTTATCTAATATAATCGTATACATAACAGCAATAGTGTACTGTACATTATATTATATATGGTCTGTTATTGTCTGTCTATTGCCCTCATATGATAAAAGTAATAACCCAGAAGCAGCTATGCTGTATATATTAACTTTAATAAAGAGTGCATACATTTTATAGTTACATTATACTGTACAATTTTATGTTATGTTATCCAAAGGGGGGGTTTATTGATGTGCTTATATAAGCAATTCATTTTAGGGGTCACAGGTCAAAATGTGGGACAACAACCAGAGGATTACAGTGATTGCATGCCATTACACAAGCTGTACGGTACTTACCTGTACCACAAATAGTGTAAGACGAACCGAAATGGCCCTGTAATAAAGAGATCAAAGAAAGTAAGCTTAGTGCTGTGTTAATAGTGTCATTAGTAATATTTAATTTAAATTAAAAATAAGTCTCAATATAACTAGCAATGATTCTATGAGGCCCTAAGTCATGATACACTGTGTGACTCAACTCGTACCTGTAACCGCCTTTGCAATGGCAGAAGTGCTATGCTCCTTGTTGCCCCTTAACTGCAAAATCATAAAGGGAAAGTTAGAAGTTTCAAAAACTGCAGCCACGTTACCAACACTTATAACATATTATAAGGCGTCATTATAATTAAAGTAATCTTAATGACTTGAATTTCAACATTCAAATGCAGGTGCAGGTAAAGACTCATGCAGTAACGGCTGATTCGAGGTCCATTACTATCTAGCAAGCCACTCCAAAAAATCTTAGTTGGACTTCAAATCCGCATGCAACTGTCCAGGCACGGTCGCATGTATAGCAGCTGCAGTTTACATTGACACGTCTGACCACAAGACAAGAATGCTAATATCATTGTATGGATGATCCTGTACGAGTTGTGCTACGTGGCTATGCAAGCCTTCGGCGTGCACCCGGTGGTCTTTTAGGAGGTCATTAAAACAGTTGAACGTTCTATATATGATTCTGATTGCACACTACAATCAAACAAAGTAAAAGACTTGCTAACCTGAGTATCCGTTTCTGGTGGCCATTCAGTATTTATGAGTAAATCGTACAAAATGTTTTCCTCTTCGCCTTCAATAGTGCTATCATCAGCCATGTTTACTTGTAAGCATCTGTCAAAAGTTCCTACGGAGTCTCAAGAGGAACATATCAGTCTTAAAACCTTGGTGTGTTGGTGACTTCACTCTGTGATTAATGTTTTTACTAAATGACTTATCACTAAATTGCAGTTAATAAATGATTAACCACAATCGTTAAGTCCAATGGTTGCTATAACATTAAACATTAAAGCGTGGAACCAATTTTAACACTATAATTTCCGCACGGTCTGTTTGAAAAGGCTGCACTGCCTTAAAATAATCACACGTTACATCCTGTTTGGAGAATTCCGTAGCAGCAATAATGGCAGCGTTTTCTGGTAAATTACTTTAATCGTATAATCACACTGGACATGTGTTTGTGTTTAACTTAAATTCCAAACGATTTTTAGGAGCTCTATAATGAATGTATTTTATAATCGTACTTTACTCAACAGAAATGGGAGTAATGCCTGAAATCGCACAGGCAGTGGAGGAGATGGACTGGCTGTAAGTTACTGCGCAGAATGTTATTCTCATTGATTTCATGTCTTCTTGTTTAATAACATTGTAGTCGTAACTTGTATTAATAACCCTGGTACTAAATTATGCAGGGACTGACTTGACTTTTATTTACAATGGCAATTCAGGCTACCAACTGACATCCAGGCTGAGTCCATTCCCCTGATTCTTGGCGGTGGAGATGTCCTTATGGTAATCTCTCTCTCTCTCTCTCTCTCTCTCTCTCTCTCTCTCTCTCTCTCTCTCTCTCTCTCTCTCTCTCTCTCTCTCTCTCATATATTATTACAATGATTGATACTATATGTTTTTCCCACATAGGCTGCTGAGACAGGAAGTGGAAAAACAGGAGTATGTACCTGATTATGTTATTCAGAACATGTAAAACACATTGCATTATCAATAAACACTGTTTTAATAGTAATGCTCACTCTGATTTTTATTCTTCCTGAACTGTAGGCTTTCAGTATTCCAGTAATTCAGATTGTGTATGAGACTCTCAAGGACCAGCAAGAGGGCAAGAAGGGCAGAGCCTCTGTCAAGACTGGAGGAGCAGGTGACACTAGTGGCTATATTGACGTTGGACTGATATTAAAGATATTTTGAGCTTCTCTTCACCTACTAAGTAACAAAAATACACATTTGTTGTTGTTCTTGAGCAGGTTCACCAGATGGTTTCTAGTACAACGCATCTATCTGCAAATGTTTTTGAACTGCCTCACTTACTTACGTACTAATATTCTCTATTAATGTTGAGAGCCTGCACATCTTCTACATATAGACTTTTTCATTCTGTTTTAGTCTTTAACAAATGGCAGATGAACCCTTATGACCGAAGTCCAGCTTTTGGTAAGCAGAAGAGCATTACTTTGTAATGATACTGAAAATTCAATTCAGCCTTGTCACGTGTACCTGTCTCCTTCTTCAATTGTTATTTTTTCTTTCTGTCTGCCCAGCTATCAGTGCTGATGGACTGTGTTGCCAGAGCAGGGAGTTTAAAGAGTGGCATGGCTGCCGTTCTACGAAAGGCGTTGCCAAAGGTGAGCAATGCGGTTAAGCACAATTTCAAATACACAGTGAAAATAAACGAGTCAACATTTTCAGAGAAATATAGCAAATATTGTATATCTGTCCTACTGTTTTTCAGGGAAGTACTACTATGAAGTCTCCTGCCATGACCAGGGTCTTTGTCGGGTTGGCTGGTCTACCAGTGATGCAGCTCTGGACCTAGGTATGGTCTTGTCATAATCCTTATAATGTACAATACACGCCACCTGAAAGTTTGACTTGGCATCCATGACTTTCCTGGCCTGGCTCCGCCTGACTATTGGCTCTCAGCTCAGTCAGCGACCTGTCCTTTGCTGAAATCAAGCGGTTGTTTCGAACTGTAGTTCCAACAATGGCAGCGGTGGTAGAGCTAGATGAAGCGATACAAACAAAGCCGATTGGTCAAAGGCTGCTCCAATAGTTTCAAAGTGAACCCGAGGTCCGCGCCCATTAGGATGCAACGACTTTAAACAATCCCCAATGGGCCGTGTCCAGCGTGAATTATATGGGTCTGGTTATACCAGGCTATGACTTTTCACCTTGAGTCCTCAAAGCCCCTGCTACACAATTGATTGACCTTATGCCTGCCTTCTCTTTCTAGGGACTGATAAGTACGGCTTTGGTTTCGGTGGTACTGGGAAGAAATCCCACAACAAGCAGTTTGACAGCTATGGAGAGGTGGGATTACAGAGAATAACTAGGATGGCCTTGTAATGCATAATGGCATATACTATAGAAGCAGCTGTGATATCATTACTGTTTAAACAAATTCTGTATTTGTTTAAACTCATATTTGGTTGTCTATATAGGAGTTTACTATGCATGACACTATTGGATGCTACATGGATCTGGACAAGGGTCATATTTCCTTCTCTAAAAATGGTACAGTATTAAAGAAATACTGACTCTAATTATATTAAGTATTTTTAATAGATGATGTATTCCATGCCCTCATTATCATCTCACTCCTTTTCAGGCAGTGACCTGGGTTTGGCTTTTGAGATCCCACAACATGTAAAGGGTCAGCCTCTCTTTGCCTCCTGTGTGCTAAAGGTAGTATCGCTAGCAAACACATCACCTACTATGTAATACTCGCATATTAGTTTGTAAACATTTGTGTATAAACTAGAATTGCGAAAAATGCAAGTTTGTCTGTCTGCATTTGTCTGACAGAATGCAGAGCTGCAGTTCAACTTTGGAGACGAAGACTTCAAGAATCCCCCTAAAAGCGGGTTTGTGGCGTTGTCTCAGGCACCAGATGCGCACGCAGTCAAATCCTCTCAGACAGGTGTGGTTTCAACCAGGGAAATGTATTTCCAGCAATACTCAATTTGGCAGGGGAAAACAGAAATGGTTGTGCTTGTGGAATGACAAAATCAACATGGGTTTTGTAACACCACAGATGACTTGGCTGTTTATCATTTATTTACTCCGTATAATATGTACTCTTTCAGGTTGTACCCAACGAGCTCATTAATTAATAGTGAGAGACACATTTTGTTAGTGAAAATGGGTCTCTACACACGGTATCATTCAACCATTATCAGTCAATAGCTGGAAGTGCTTCCTTGTTTATTTCCGTTAAATTTAGTTGTAATATGCATAAACTTCTCACATGTTTTTATTTTATATAAAATATAATTTATATAATGATGTGTAAGAGTTTGTGTTTACTTGCGTCTCTCTCAGGGAGTGCCAAAGTAGCCCAGGTTAAGCCATTGTCCAACGCTCCCAAAGCCCTGATCATCGAGCCCTCCAAAGAGCTGGCAGAGCAAACCCTCAACAACGTCAACCAGTTCAAGAAATACGTGGACAATCCCAAAGTCAGGTAGGACTGCATACTAGCAGGTCGGTCACACTAAACGACTGCTAGTTTGCATGCTTGTTAGTACTCTAAGCAGTTATTTACTTGTGTAAAGCAAAATTTGTAATCAGATGGGATTATTCTTAATCATATTCGTGAATTGAATTTAATAGGGGCCTCAAGCCCTAGAGCCTACCTGTAAGCATCCTTGAGCAAGATGGCTAACCCCTATCTGCTTAATGTAATAGCTTAATTGTA
This sequence comes from Percopsis transmontana, assembly GCA_025447815.1. Taxonomy (NCBI): domain Eukaryota; kingdom Metazoa; phylum Chordata; class Actinopteri; order Percopsiformes; family Percopsidae; genus Percopsis; species Percopsis transmontana. The sequence goes on along the minus strand of JAOEHI010005210.1, from coordinate 19,185 downwards.
AGTCGCTTTGGATCAAAGCGTCTGCTAAATTACCTATTGTAATTGTGTATCTTCCCCCGAGTGTTACATTTGTTGTAGTCTGTCATTTTATCTAATCGCCAGTGGGTGGCGCCATTGCTTTGAAATGTATCATGAGCTCACTTTTGAATTTTTATGGACCTCTGCAGGGCTCTACTGATCATTGGTGGAGTGGCTGCCAAAGATCAGCTGGCTGTACTGGAGCAGGGGGTATGGATGTCTCAAACAAAAGCCCAGTTTCTTTTTACTTCAGCAGTGCAACAGAACAACAATAATAATGTCCTCTCTTTCTCCTGTGGTGTTATCTGTTACCTCAGGTTGACATTGTGGTGGGAACACCGGGCCGGCTGGATGACCTCATATCCACAGGGAAACTCAACCTCTCCCAAGTCCGCTTCCTAGTCATGGATGAGTGTGTATGTTGAACTATTGATGACTATTTCATCACCCCCTGATCTGTCATTAGTTTAGAACAGTTCAATATTGAGCTAGAAACCTCTTCAACACCATTTGTGTCCATAACATGTATGCGCTGCCGGTTATCCTCCCGTTATCTTGCTTCACCTTGCAGGATGGGCTCCTGTCAGCGGGCTATACAGACTTTATCAACAGGGTTCACAACCAGATCCCCCAGGTCACCTCTGATGGCAAGAGACTGCAGGTAACGCAGCGCACATTTCCCTCAACATCGGTTAAGTATGCAGATTTATAGTTGGAATATATTAAAGCATGTATGTTTTTAGAATGCACAATTAAATGTGCAGTTCTAGAACTTTAATTTGTTATAATTTTCGGGAGTATTTAAATCTGGTTTTGTGCAGAGTAAGTACATTTTTTAACATTTTTTTATTGTATTCAGACTAGATAAATCCGTAGCAGTGGCATTCTTTTTCTATCTCCAGTCATATTTTCTGTAAAAGTAGTTTTGTTTTTTTTTGTTTTTGTTTTTTAAATCTAGCCCTAGTGCATTGTTCAATGTATTTAAATTCTGTTTGTGAGTGGATATTTAGTGTTTGCGATCTCTTTAATTCCTTGGCCTTCCCAAGGTGATCGTGTGCTCGGCCACGCTGCACTCGTTTGACGTGAAGAAGCTGTCCGAGCGCATCATGCACTTCCCCACCTGGGTGGACCTGAAGGGCGAAGACTCCGTTCCAGAGACGGTTCACCATGTGGTTGTGCCCGTTAATCCCAAACTGGACCGCCTGTGGGAGCGCTTGGTCAAGAACCACATCAGGGTCAGTTCCCCTCACGGAAGCAGGACACAGGTCCTTGCCCTGGGAAATTCTGAGAGAGGGCTAGGTTTATACCATCGAGATATCGAAATACCTCAGCGTGTGACGTCTTATAATGGCGTCTTTGAAGGCATCACTAGGAGCGGCTTTTTCAGCATTCTTGGCACCACAACCGTGGGTGTACTGGACTAAAAAGGACAGAAACGCGAGGCAGTTACATGTTTCTTCATTGTTTAACAACGGTAATGGCGGTCAATAGTGCTGTGGTGCCAAATGTATCTTGCTATATCAGGCTGCTACAGGTTCGCTCTCTTTATTGTCGGATTGCGGCCATGACCACCTGGTTTATACTGGTGTGTAAACCGGAATGATTAAACACGGTGGTATTTATAATTCAAAAGGATGTGTTTTTTTTTTTTTTTTCTAGCTCTCCTTGTTTGGTTGGATTTATAAATTGACCAAAGTGTTCTTGGTCTGTGTCTTGCTTTTCTAGACTGATGAGGTCCATGCCAAAGACAACACCCGGCCAGGAGCCAACTCCGCAGGTCAGAAAATTAGCATCATCATTAACCCTTCTAACATGACCTATTTCAAATACTCATCAGGGCGAACTTAGCTATGCAACCAAATTTACTAAGCCAAAACAACAGTGCTATCATCCAATTAAACACTTAATAATTGAATCTACTCACAGACTTGGAGACAAGACACAGCTCAATTAGCAGACAAGTGTACCCCACGTGATGTGAGTTAAAACGTAACGTGTGTGTGTGTGTTTCAGAGATGTGGTCGGAAGCTATTAAAGTCCTTAAGGGCGAGTACACAGTGAGGGCCATCAACGAACACAAGATGGAACAGGCAATAATCTTCTGTCGGACCAAGATCGACTGTGACAACATGGAGCAGTACTTCATACAGCAAGGAGGGGGTGGGTGGTGTTACAACAACTATAATCCAGCTATAATTCAAGAGACAAAGGACATCATATCTATTAATGTTTTCCTCAGGTCCAGACAGGAAAGGCCATCAGTTGTCCTGCGTCTGTCTCCATGGCGATCGAAAACCCAATGAGCGGAAAAACAACTTGGAGAGCTTCAAGGTAAAAACAAAATAAAAACCTTATTTTTTTTTTTTTTCTTAAACCAAGGAAAGCCAGTTGTCCACCTGTGTTGTAAAATACTTCTGTCTTGTCTCACAGAAAAAGGAAGTGAGGCTCTTAGTCTGCACAGATGTTGCTGCCAGAGGTATCGACATTCACGGAGTCCCCTATGGTAAGAGTACGGATCTCATCATACGGTTCTTTATTTTAGTGTTCACATGTGGTAACTACTTCTGCTGTTTTCCCAGTGATTAATGTGACCCTCCCAGATGAGAAGCAGAACTATGTCCATCGTATCGGCCGAGTGGGCAGAGCAGAGAGGTGTGTGTGTGTGGCTTTTTAATAACGAATACGGAATAATAAATTCTGTGTTTATTCTTACACTCTTCTCACCTCACAGAATGGGACTGGCCATCTCTTTGGTTGCTATGGAGAAAGAGAAGGTAAGGCCAAAAATGTAAATCCATGCTAGAGATTAATTTACATTACTGAGAGCAGTTTTCCTCATGAACACCTGTATATTTTGTGTGTGTCTGTGTGTGTGCACAGGTTTGGTACCATGTGTGTACCAACAAAGGCAGAGGCTGCTACAACACACGGCTTAAGGAGGACGGTGGCTGCACCATCTGGTATAATGAGAAAGAGGTGAATAATCTCAGACACACGAACAAACATGCATACATTTGTGGCTCTAATTGGAAGGAGGGCTTGTTAATAAATCTCATCTGCGGCACAGCGATTTGTCATACTGGCAGGACAGGCCTCATGGGCTCAAGACCGAGGCCTAGAAATGATAGTTCTGGTCAGAAGTAGTCTCCCTGAACAAGGCCACTAATCCCTGCCAGGACAAAGCCCTGGCCCCCTTTTTATAGAGGTGTGCCTGACATACAGTAAATATAAAACCTCTCTTTGGGGATTATCATATCGCAGTATTGATTGAATGTATTGCGATCATGAATGATGGCAAGGCTCAAACACCTGTGACAGCATACGCGCTTGGTGAAGATGCTGTCAGACAAATGGTGTAATTAAAGGCAAACTCCCTGATTGGGTTACAGAACCCCACATTTCTGCGCCAGCTAACTGTTTCTGTTTCACGTAGCTGTAGGGAGTGAGCCTATTGGCTCTGTGATTGAGTTACTCAGGAGTTGCACACGTTTTATGTTTTTCTGGACACAAATGTGGGGGAGTGTCCTTTTCTTTTCTTTTCTTTATTTTTTTGCTAACCCAAGTAACGCTTGTATATGCCTATATTTATTGACTTATGACTACTGTACATTTTGACCAGAGCTGCATTCTCTAGGAGCGTATTTTTCAACCTGAACCATTTGTTGTTGTTTTTTCCTCCGTAGCTCCTTTCAGACATTGAAGAGCACCTGAAGTGCACCATCACACAGTGTGAGCCAGACATCAAAGTACCACTGGACGACTTTGACGGGAAGGTCACCTACGGCAAGCGCAAGGCAATGGGAGGTATGTTCTGTAGAGCAACTGGCGGAGGCTGAGAGGAGAAATGAGTGTGTCAATCCGCTCTCCTCACAGTCTTCTCTTCCGGTTCCCAGCATCCCGCGCTAGTGTTGCTGCCACTGTTTTAAACCCTTGATGTTTTCCCAGGTGGAAGCTACAAGGGTCACGTGGATGTGCTGGCACCATCTGTCCAGGAGCTGGCCAGTCTGGAGAAAGAAGCACAGACCTCTTTCCTTCACCTGGGATACATGCCCAACCAGCTGTTCAGAGCCTTCTAGACACACGCCAGCTAGCTAAAGCGGCATATAGAAACGATTAAATCACCATCTCAGCTCTTGTGTATCGAGAGCAGCAACAGATTGTGTTTACACTGTTTCTGAATGTAGCTTTGATTGTGGGAGGATAAAAATAGAAAGCCAAGTTACAGTATAGAAATACAAGTGGGGAATAATGCATACTGGAATGTGTCTTCATAGTTTTGCTTAACACTTGCAAGTTCTGTGACTTTAAAATTCAGTTAGTTGCTGATGTAAATTTATAATTCTATAATTTTGTTTTGAAAGTGGATGGCCTGCCAAGCTGTCAAAATTATTATTATTATTATTATTATTATTATTATTATTATTATTATTATTATTATAGCACTTATACAGTACGTATTGTACGTATCTAGACTGTTATGAAACTCCACTTCACCTGCTAAGTCAGGGCCTTTAAACACAATTAACAGTTTATTGTAGCATGCTTTCAACATTTACAAACTGATATTTAACTAACAGTAAAGTAAAAAGTACTTTTGAGTTTCATAACGATGAATTAATGATATGTTTAATTTAAATTATCTAAAGAGATTTGATTTGATAGGCTCAGTGATTTCTTTGATTGTAATAAATGGCTGCATTCACTTGTTTCTTATGGATTTACTTGTAACTATAGACCAAAGAGAACTTGCATAAAAAGAAAAGCAGTCTAAACCTGCTTTAAAGAGAAGTACAGTATTTTTAAACGTAAGGGAACTGGGATAAGATACATGCCCAGTACAGTACAGTACAAATAAAGTAACTAGGAAGTAGCCCCAACTAAAAGACAATATTGTCCGGAACAAAGGATAGTGTATGCCTGGAAGGTAGAAAAATATTTAATTTAATTTACCAACTGTACTCTCACCAATATTACAATAATGTGTATTTCTTAAATGTGCAACGATGCAAAAAAAGTATTGAAGACTAACAATGACTTTCATTATGCTCAAAATGTATCGTCGTATAGAAATTGTCCTTCATTTGTCATTCAAAGCTGGACCCAAAGAGATGCTTGCTTGTAGATCATGCGGTGCTGTAGTCATGCAGTTCTTTCTCCTCACCTTTGGGGGCAGCAAATACCTTTTAAACCATCCAACCATAGAATGGAAAAAGATTTGTGTCAGGACAGGGTTGCAGGTATATCAATGGAAGACTGAATTTTGTCATCATATTGGCCAATAGCCAGGCCAATGATACAAATAAAGTAGAATAATATAACAGATTTACAGCAATAACATCCCACTTAAGATTAGGTTTTAAATAACTTGTCTTTCAACAACAATTGAGATATTTATAATATTTGCCTTTAAGGTGTCAGATGTCTTTACTTTAGCGTTTGTTGGTATGATGCCTCGCTAATTAACATGCACATTGACAGGGATTTAGTCAGCCTGCCTATCCGGCAGGCTGACGCCCATTTACACATCCCGGTGGAGCAGCTGGTTCCTCCCCCTCAAGTGTTCGCAACGTCTGCTCGGTTGTAGGATCATAACCGCTCTTTTACTGCAACAGGTAAATTATTACATTCGTTTGATTTACCCATAAGAACAGCGTAGATTGTGATATATGTTGGATTCGCTTTTGGCGTTGTTTTTATTTTCTCCCGCGTCCAGGTAAGAGGGGTATCCCATTCCTTCTGTCATAATAAGATGTGTATTGAAAGCCAATCTGCTCATCTAAAATGTGGTTTGATCACAATACCACAGCAAATAATGGAAAAGGGTTCAATATATTTCTAATACATATATTATAAGATCCTATAAGACATACACTGCGACCTAATTGGTGTCTGCAATTTAGATAAGAAGCATAAAGTTCTCTTATTAAAATAACAGTAGTGTATTGTCGAAATTCACCCGCTAGCCTGAACGAAGAGATTTCCAGTTTATAGATTATGTGGATCGTTTAGCGTTTAGCTACTCAACATCAGTATTTAGATATAGCCTAGCCTACTATATTTGTCTGTTTGTAGCAATGACAGTTCAGTCACACAGTTTAAAAGAGCTAATCTCTTTTGTCACCTACAGTATGGGTAGGTTATCGCGTACCCTAACGTTACTCACTTGACTCTTTCGCTCCGTCTCAGAAGCTGTTTTGTAATGTAGCTTACAATACACCTCGAACAACAGTACGAGACTGTATGTTGTTTTCTATAGCAACATAACCTACAGCCTGGATATTTTCTTTCTTTGTGTGCGTCTGTGTCTTTGTGTGTATATGGTTGATAGTTGCTGACAAAGAAAGAAAACGAGACATCTTTCTTTGCTGAAGTGGCAAAGCCAGTTTTAACTGCAGCTCCTGTGACATCTGGCTCTTTCCCAGAGGCCTGGACTGATGCACAGCCACCTGCCAAGAGACAAAGCATGACATAATATGCACCCCTACACGCCCACTCACACTTACCTTTAATGTGTTGAAGGTGAGGTAGTGAAATGACCAGGGGTATTTTATTAAATTCTGCTTTGCGGCAATGTTAGTGTTAATCTAGGAGGAAATAGTTACATACTGTACTATAGTGTACGTGTACTGAGCTATACTGTACGTGTGGTGGGTGTTGTGGGCAGGGCTGTACCGTATATAATAGGAGAATGTGTGAACCGGATCTGACCCAGAAATGTATCAAAGGATACATACAACGGGATTCATATAAGGAACAGTCTTGCAATTGCAAGATACACTGCGTCCCCAATTTTCACCTGCAACACAACAAAGAAAAGTGTGTGTGTGTGTGTGTGTGTGTGTGTGTGTGTGTGTGTGTGTGTGTGTGTGTGTGTGTGTGTGTGTGTGTGTGTGTTCGCATATGTGTGTGTGTGTGTGTGTGTGTGTTCGCATATGTGTGTGTCTTTGTATCGGATTCAATGTGTGTTTGTAGGCATAAATACACACAGAAGCTCCTTTTTCCTCTGGCTTGGCAACGCTTCCTGGGTTGTGTCTCCTAGAACAGGGTTCCCCTGTGTGTGTGTGTGTGTGTGTCTGTGTGTACACACACACAGGCCTGGACATTCATCTAGACATCCGCCTGCTCTCTACGGCGTGGTGCATGCAGGTGTCAATCAGCATGCATGTCAAAGGCACAGGGTCGTTATTGTTAAAGGGAACACGCTGTCACACAGGCTGGGTATTTGACCATTTCACTTTCTTTTTAACCTCAAGCTCCTCTGTCTGCAGTGTGCTTTTTTTTTTAAACACAGTAGCTCGAGAAACCTGTGCCTTTTTTAGTTTATTTTTTTAAGCTATATTTACTATTATCAGCACGCTCTCCTCAAGAACATTTGCTTTGCTATTCTGTTTAAACTAGTTGTCCTGTAATACAAGATAGTAGCTTCTCTGGTCAGGGACTTGCATCACTGGATCAAGCCTAGTCTCCTATCTAGACCCCTGTGACACTCCAGTGTGTTTTTTTAATTTTCGGAGACTACAGCGGGCTGGGATATGTGCTGAAATACATGAAGGCTGGTGTTACATTCCATTTCCTATTCGTGCGCTAATAAATTCTGCTGTCAAGAAGCCTGCCAAGCATTTTACTGGCGGGTCGATGGGAACAGTGCTTGGCGGGCTGTTTGACGTGTCATTTTAGCACCATGCCTGTCCACGCCACTGTTTGGCCCCAACCTCAAAAAAGAATGGTAACTGGGATAAACATTAAAAGTTACGGTCTATATCTTTAGCCAGCCTCTGGCCAAGATACAACTGGAAGGGATCATCTCAATTATTAACCAATATCCAATAAATCCTATATTTATGTTCGCCAGTGTACTACAGAAGGGCAATATCAGTTGTGTTTGCCAACTAAGCTATTCAGACAGCACTGTTGAGTGTTTCATCCCGGATATGCTCTGTTTGAACAGACAAGGAGCTGTTGTATAGCCAAGACTGAATGCTTACAGTATCTTAAGGTGTGTGTGTGAGTTTGTTTCTTCACACACATGTAGGTGTATTTGCATAGAGGAGGATACATAGCACTGAGAAACACAGTATACACATGTGTCATACCTCAGTGCACTGTTATGAATATTGGTGTATATAAGCTTGTGTATCACCAAGAGTAGTTTAACAAATGTTTCCTCATCATGACCCCTATACACCGTATCCAGTTTATAGGTATTCACATGAGGAGTGAGAGAGAGTGAGGGTTGATAGGGGTTTCAGTGATGAAACGGTGTAATGACAGGGGAGCCGAGGAAGAGCGTTAGAGTGCTCAGCAGGACCCAAGGAGAGATGTAAGATGAGAGGGGGGGGGGGGGGGCAGAGAGCGAAGCCTAAAGGGAGGAGACAAAGGTCTGGTGGAGAGAGAACGATTTGGATCGGCATAAAGGAGATTGCCTAGACCTAGCCAGAAGCAAGGTTATAACAGAGCTCTTTGTTTGCTAGCACGCTAGCTAGCGCGAGCGGTGCATTACTGAGGGAAATAGAGGGGTAGTCCTGGGTTCAGGAAGTAATGGAATCTGGTGTAGAATGGAGAGGTGAATTTCAAGTGCTAGAATGAGAGGTGGAGGAACTGGAGAAGAGCGATATTGAGCACAGAGTAAAAGTCAGGTCTAAAGATTTGTCTCTCCATTGCGTATGACAGAGAAGAAGGATTGACGTGTGTAAGTCAGACAGGACCAGGGTGGAGAGAATACTTTAGAAGTAAAGAAACTGGGAAAATAAATAAGCAACCAGGCTGAAAGGCGAGAGCATATACCGGGAAAGTAAGCAGTCGCATCCTAAAACATTTTTGCATTTCCTGCCACTGCTTCTGAAAATCTCACACCCAGATCAACTCATTCAAGCCTATTTCCTACATGGTTTCTGGATAGCCTGTGATTCATAGGCCAGTAATATGCAAATGACATGTGTGTGTGTAATGTAAATAGGCCTCATCTTAGGGTGACTCGCGGTAGACCGCTAAGGTCACTACTAAGTGTGTGTGTGCAGATGTACATAGTTGTTTATACGTTTGTGTGTATCTGCCCATACATGTGCTACATGTGCATATTCCTGTAGTCCAGCATGTAGGCTACAGTATGTGACAGAGTACAGTACTCACTACACAGTATATCTACAAAGCATTAGCTAATCTCTAGACAGTAGCGAGTAGCTAATGAGGTGGCCTTCTTGCACAGCCTAATATTACACACAGTTCAGCTGAAGCCGACACACTATACACGATACGATACCGCTGTCGATATTTGGGAAAAACAAAAATTATTACAATATATCTCTGACTGATATTTTTATAAATGTCTACTGGAAAAACCTGCATAGCACTGGTCCCCTTAAATAGGGTTATCAAAGTTATGACAAAGATAATTAGATTACACCAGCAGGCACTGGAAAAATGTTTGATGTCTTAAACCAGCTATTGTCTAGCTGCAAGATACACATTTTGAACCATTATTTATGGCAATATATTATTGGACAAAAATCCACCAATGTATCTGTGACATTATCGTCCATGCGATGTATCGCTCAGGCTTCGCGTTTCAGTGTCTCAGTGGACAGCGATTAGCGCGGCCCTCCCTGCCGTACTCTGCATTGTTCAATGTAAAATCCCTGTACCGTAGAACCCCCCCACCCTGATCCTAACCCTATCTCCGCTGCCATCCTTGTATTGTTAATGAGAAGATGGGATTTTTCTTCAGATTTAAAAATTTTTTTTAAACTCTCTCTGCTCTCACATTAATATTTTTATGGCTTTATTTTCGCTCTCTCGTCCTCGTACACGCACGCATGCTCATCCTCTCCCACGTGGCCTCATTAATGGCCATCACATTCACCACGTGTCCCTCTTTCTCCCCGCAGATGTGTGAGCTGGCCAGCTGAGCAGAGAGTCTCCTCCTGGCCCTCCACCTGCGACCATGAATGGTAGGACGAGTACTGTTGCTGTGAGTGTGCGTGCTTGCCTGGTTAGCCGTGTGTGTGGGTGTGTGTGTGTGTGTGTGTGTGTGTGTGTGTGTATTACGTGAGATGGGTTTATTAATGTTAAATTCAGTTCAATATTAAAATATTGAACCTCGGCAGTGAAGCCAAGTTTCAAACGCTGATGGCTGGACTCAGAATTTAGTCTTCAGTCTCCTAACATAACCTCTCTTTAGATGTTTAAGGGAATGTTCTGGCAATGGAGCAGCAATATGATAGTAATTACATGTCATTAAAGAGAGTTTAAATATGTATTTTATAAGTTGGTTATTTGGTTAATATGAAGGCTTTCTTTTGTAGCTGTACTGAAGCTGACTTGTTGTAAGAGTGCGTGAGCGCATGCACGTATGCTGATAGTTATGCTGCTACACTCAATCCTTAAGGCGATTCCTCTTGTTTGGCCTTGTGCGAAAGATTGATGCAGAAAGACTTAAGGCTCACTAGTGTGTGTGTGTGCTCAGCCTAGTGTGTGTGTTGGGGGGGGGGGGTTCTTGTGTTCTCAAGCTTTGTGTCTCAAGCTTTGATGATGAGACAGTAGATGTGCCTCTCTATTCAAAGTCTCCCAATGGGAGATACTTCGCACACACACACACACACACACACACACACACACACACACACACACACACACACACACACACACACACACACACACACAGGAAACAAGACGTATTCTGCTGTGGACCATAACCGCCTGTCCTCCCAGCTTAACTCTGCTACAGTTTTAATTTGGACCGACAATCGGGGGAAAGATATTTACATAATATGAATTGGGAGTTCCATCAAGTTAGCAGCAAACTACAGAATTGAAATGCCACAATAAATCACATTTTGTTGTTGTATGTGTAAACGTATCTTATTGTATGTATGTAGTATGGGAAAATGTGGTGGACTTTGTACACAGGATTTAGTGTAGAGTACCCTAGTAAATCACATTTTTAAGTTAACAACATAGGTGTGTGTTTGAACAGTTTTATGTCTGGTAATCCCTATGTCTATTTGTTTACCTGTTTCTTTTACTTCTGCAATCTACTGTGTCGATCCTGTGGTTACAGTAGATACTTTGAAATGTACTAGAATACTGTAGGTTAATATAGCTTATATACTTCATACTATATTCACAGGTAGTCATACTGCCCAACACTGCTGGGACCTGAATTACACAAATGTTGCTATATAACTTTTATTCATACAATGTTACATTGAGCCAGGTACTGTAGATAGAAATGTGAAAGCATCAATTTAAAGTTATTAGCTTCTCTCCAAAGCACACCCACTGATCTACAAATACTAATAATCACTGACAGTATGAATGTTTTCCAAAGGTCATATCTGTTGACTAAAAGAAATAAGCATGCTCACTATACTCAAATACACTGTATATTTCTGGAGCTCAGCAGTGTGGGAGCGGTGAACAGCTGCAGTACTCTGAAACACGGCCCTGTCTTCCCCAGGTGAAGTGTTTCAGATATGTTAATAGTTATAGAGGTATGGCGTCGAGGTTTTACCCGGAAAGCTCTGGCTGTCTGTCTGCAGGTTTAACTGCCTCCATAAGGCTGCTAGAACAACACCAAGAACAACAGCAAGCATAAAGATAAAAACCTCTGAAAACCTCTGGGGGACGGGCTCTTGTTGAATAGTTGTTTTATATTCTGCACAGGCCCTGCTGACGGGCAGTCATGTGTGGATTCAGTGATATAAGCTACTGTGCTGCTTCAGTATGGCTTGTTGTCGTTGTGTGTGTTATCGTGTTACACAAGTATACTTGCAGTAACTCCTTTTTATTGGTTTAAGAAAATAAAGCATGTTCTTATTTACATTGATCACGAACGTGGTGGTTATCCTTTTCTTTGATTTCAAAATAAATAAAAACATAATCTGCACTTTGCAGACTCCTTTTGTCTTTTTATCCTACAAATTAGCAAACGTGGCACACTTGTGGTGTAGTCTCAAAATAGCGGCCATATGTTTCAACCGATTCTCAACGTGTGTGTGTGTGTGTGTGTGTGTGTGTGTGTGTCACAGTGTAAGAAGCTTTTCTCTAGTTCTCCACAGTGCTGCTGGCTGCAGTAGCTGATAAGCATCCTGATTCAAGTCTGAGTACACGGCGAGTGCTAACCACACATCCCAGCCGGCATTGTGCTAAATATCTGGTCCCGTTCTCACTTACAGAGACAATGTGAATTCTATTCACATCTCAGTGTGAGGTTAATTACCTTATCCCTGGTTTTGTCTGTGTTTTGCTGACAATGCCAAATCTAGGTCAGGTACTGCGAGTCGCTAATGCTGCTGCTGTCAAGGGGAAAGCTTATACCTGGACAGGTGTTACCGTGGTCATTTTGGATACAATAGCAGTGGCCAAGCTTCCTTGAGTTGTTGGAACTAAGATCAAGGTGGATGATTGGCAAGGTTTGCTAACATACAAACCTGGTTGCTTTGTACGGGCCAGTACAGGCTCTGTTTATGTAGTCGTAGGAAAGGACAACATTTCAAAGAAATTGATAGCGGAAAATACAGAAAAGTATGAACCTTCTCTCCTTTCGTCAATATTTGCTCTAATTTCAGTTCTAGGTCAAATGTGTGTAGCTGCAGTGGGCCTATAGATGTGATTTGTGTACGCATGTGCTATTTATATCCAGTTATATGCTCTTGGGCCTATTGTGTCATTCCTCTTTTTGTGTTTGGGTTAACATTAGGGAAGTTCCATCATGGCCAGAGTGGTATTTCCTGTTGAGAGTTGGCGTAAACTGGAATACCAGTTCACACTGGGATCCCAGCTCTGCCTCCACTAACCCATGATAGCAAAAAACAACTGTATTTTGACCAAAGCTAAGCCGAAATGAATTCTTATTTTTCTGTAACTTCCCACCATTTTATCTTCAAGAAATCTAGAAATGAGAATGAAGCAGTTTTGCCTGTGTCCTGAGTCCATATATCTACAAAGGTCTGCGTCCAGCAGGCTTTTTTGCGAGGGTTACTAGTGAGCCATTGTCCAGAAAGGAAGTTTGATGAGATCATTTTGTCTACTCTTTAAAATCACTTTATTACACTATTAAAGTCAGCCATTGGAGTCCAGTCTTTTATTTAACTTATCTTATCTGAGAAAATAACTGACAGCCCCGTCACCCTGCCACTCTGTTTAACACAATAGAAAGGTCAAAGCACTTTAAGAATTTATATTTTACCTTTTTGAGACTTTTATGGATATGTTAATGAATGTTATGGTTGTTTTTATTACTGCCTCCCTCTGTCTCTCATTGGCTGTCGGAGAAATGATTTACTAACTGTCACGCCAATGCACTCGTTTAAGTTTATTACACTTTCGCAACGCTGTGGTTCAGTTTGTTGAACCAGCAGTTTCCTTTCCAACTGTTGTTTATACTGAATGTATAATCTATAAGAAGGCATGCATGAAGTGCATGATGTTTTGAGGTTCTTCAATTTGATTTTTGTTTTAAAATATAATAAATTATAAATTCCAAGATGAATATATTCCGCTCCCTCTATTCGAAATTTAGCAGGAATTGAGTTTCTATCACCAGCACAGCACATTAGCGTTCATATTTAATTCATGACCCCCCTGAACGTACCTTGAGATTTGCAAGCGAGGAGCAGGGCGCAAAGAAGCTGAGTGGACACATTTAGATATTGACCATTGTAGGGGGTCTAAAGGCATGTTTCATTTGGGATGAAAAATCTATCCAATGTTTTTGAAGTAAGAAGATTTCAATTTGAGTTAGCATTAGGCCTTTGGTGATCTTCCTTGGATGCGTAGCTGAGTTTGAATGTCAATGTGTTCCCGGTGAAGTATTGGGTTCCTACAAATTCCATTACAACTCATTTCTTTTCATCCCTCTCTACTTTTCAAGGTGGAACCAGCATGTGGGCCATAACTCTAGAGGAGAGGGGTAAACATGATAAACAGTTTGACTCCCTCACACCCGTTCTCGGCTACGTCTCAGGTGAGTCTGAAAATGCTACGAGACAGGCTAACTAGGACGATAGTCTCTATCCAGAAGGCCCTGAGATTGAGTTCGGAAGGCTGCCCATCTGCTTTAACCCAGTGTGTTTGTCTGTCTGCAGGTGAACAAGCTAGGACGTTCTTTCTCCAGTCTGGGCTGCCTGCCTCTGTACTAGCAGAAATTTGGTAAGGAATCTGCTAACATCCCAAGTAGGTCAGTAGATTCACTGCCCTGCTTTTAGTCAGGAGAGAGTTTGTCTCAATAAAGCCCCCTTTGATGACTAAACTTCCTGATGAGTCCATTTCCTGTTCTGTATGTGGCGACCCCACCCTAATTGCTGTACTTTATGTTTGTGTAGAGTGTAGGTGTGTACGTATGTAGTCTACATACACACTGTAATTCGCGCAGTGCATCACTTAAAGGCACGCTAGAGAATTAGGATCACACAGTGTGTGTGTCTGTGATGCTACATGCACATACTGTATATGCATGTTAAATGGAACACTATAAACCAAGGGTTTTCCAATGCTGCTCCAATTGCAATTTCATATTATTATATGAAGTAGAGCGCTGTTTGTGCTGACCTGCTCAAAGATATATTTGGTCATATCTCGCTCTGCTTTTTTTATTGTCTGTGGAAAAACTCCTAGAACTTCACTGCCTTAGTTTGATGCTTACTGCTCTCTTTCTCAACCCAGGAACCTTGCTGACATGAACGGTGATGGGAAGATGGATCGAATGGAGTTCTCAATCGCTATGAAGCTCATCAAACTCCAGCTTCAAGGGAAGGGCTTGCCCCCCACTCTGCCAGTCGTAATGAAGCAGCCCCCTGTCTCTAACTCAGCCTCGATCATGACATCGTCGGCACGCTTCGGTAAAAATTTCTTTTTCAGGCCTTAACACATAACACATAACACCGCTCCTCCTCTGAAATGTTTTATATTGATTTTCTACCGAGTTTACAGAACAGGAAATTAGGCATTTCCTTTTTTTATTTTGTATAATGGAGCATTTTTAGATTTTAGAAAAATAACTAACTAACAAACTAATGTTAGACTTTCCAACTGCTATATATTGTTTTACTTACAGGAATGGGCTCCATGTCAAACCTGTCTGTTGGTATGCCATCTTTGTCTGCTATGTCTGCCATGCCCATCCTAACGCCCATTCCGGTCAACCCCCCAATGCCCTCTATACAACCCTTGGTGCCACCTCCGATGACTCTGCCCCTAATACCCATCCTTGGAAACTGTGGGCTACCCAACGGCAACCTGCTCACCCCCTCCCCTGTGCCCAACAACACAGGTTGGTTCTACCGTGGAACCTTAGGAGATTAGACATTTGAAGATACTTCTTTTATAAGCACAGAATCTGTTTTTTAGTGTCATCTATCTATTTCAATGAGCTTGAATGGATGAATTCAGTGTCAACACTGGCTTATGTATCACAATATTCATAGAACTGTTTAATTATCTGCACCTGTTTGTTTTTTTTTGTTTTTTTGCAACCCTAGAATCTTCTTTTGTAACTGCCTGTAATATTACCTGGTATTTGGCAGGTTTGCTGAATTAAACATAGGATATATCGCCACGACATTCGCCTACCACTACCATTTAATTTAAAGGGAGTAACTGTATAGCTTTCCAAGGGCTCACAAATCGTGAATTTATAGTATTTAAATGAGGCCCTCCCATGGTGAACAGCTTTAGGTTTTCAGGTCTTGAGCCTTAGTGATGCATGGCAGCGCTGATGTTCAGTACATATTTTACTTATAAATCAAGACAAACCACCTCTCAGGGCTGTTTTTAGCTTTGATGGATACAGGCTTGAAATATGATACAGGCTGCTTGTGGAAGTAATGAATTATATTTTCTGTGTGTTTACGTGCGAGCCGACGGGCGTTAGTGTTTGTGTGTGCGGTGCGAACTGCCTGTCATCTCCAAGGAGACATTTATTTACAGCACCGCAATGCTCCTTAAATATACCGGCTAGATACTGTATTAGAGAGAGAAAGAAATATAATAATGATAATAATAAACTGTGGTGTAGCGCACATAGATCGCACACCTACATAAACATTTGTTAATTGATCTTTCTCCTGCTGTCTGCATATTCCCTTCATGTTCTACTTATACACCATTTATAATCTCCTTCATCTGTCCTGTTTGTTCTTTCTCTCGTTCTCACTGTCTGATGTGCTATGTGCTATTAGTGGTAAATTGCTCTATTATGTAAATGATTTAATGTTTCTCGCTGTCTTACTCCTTTCTCTGCATTTCTGTATTTCTCTGTTGATGAAAGTATTACACCCAGTCTTCAGCCAAACTGTGGCAAAGCATCTCAGATCTGTGCAGTAGCGTCGTTTTAGAGCCAGATGTCAGTAACCTTGGTGGCGTTAGCGCCGGGGCTGGCCTGTCAAATATGAGGAGATAAGATTAGCCATAGGCCTAAGCGTTCAAGGGCATCTGTACTTGGTATTGCATAACAAATGTACACGTGTGCATATGTATTCTGACATGTGCGCAGGACTAAGTGTCGCTTATGTGTGCACGCGCTCATACAAACACCCCAAGTACAGGCTAGCTTCCCATATTTGAATGTTGTCTCGCTGATATTTACTCACTATTTCTCTTGTTTATTTTGCCCCCTCCCCTTCTGCTCCCAGCATTCCCTCTGTCGGGTTTCTCCTCTCCAATGGCATTCTCTCCAACCACTGGGATGTCCAAAGCTAACTCTCTACTGGACCTTGGATCCAGCAGGTGAGGGCCAGGGAATGGAGATGCATAATAGCCAGGCAATTCTCAGGAAATCAGCAAAGATTAATTAAACATATTAATTGCGAAGATTGCATATTCCGATAACATGGCCTTGATTTGGATTAGAATACACGTCTGCGCACTCCCAATTTACTGTACATATACACAGTAATTTGTCTGCAAGGCTCTTCTGAGTTTGGGTTTATTTAATTTAAAGGATGAAAAGGCAATTTCCTTGATTCTCTATTACAGATACAGATTTCTGGCAGTGTATTGAGCAGAGATGTTAAGGAAAAGACTAGCACATGGTCCGGTACGCGTATGTCAGCACTCGCGAATAAGCAGAGACTTTGTAGAGAGGGAACATGGTTGGGGTGCCAACACAAATGACAGTGAGATAACACAGGGAGCAGGAAGGACATGTCAAGGCAGGCCTTTTTTTTCCTAAAGGGAAGCAGACTTGTTTACATTCACAAACAGAGAAACAGGAAGCAGGTTCCAGTCTTACGAGAGGAGGTTTTCTATACAAGCAAGAGTGTTTATGTTGACTGACTTAATAATAAAACAAGGCAGTAGTTGCATATTATAGATGTGTGAAATTTCTGAAGCGGCGCCTAAAATATGAGATGGACCTGCTTTCATGCACTAATGAATGTTTTTTACTATGTCGCATGAAACAAACGGACATTACCTTCAGTCATATCAACTGTTTGGTTAAATTCTCTTGCCCTTGACCCACAGCACTGGCATAAGAACTAGAGTTTGTCCCCACGCGCCGATGGCTGCCCACTGGGTCAAATACAGAAGAGACATTTTCCTCGTAGGAACAGAAAATAATCTACTATTGAAAACTGGCAGTCAATACTGTTTGTTGCAATAGCTCACAGTGAGGCTGAAATGCGAGCTACAAACTAGACTGGTTCTGTATCAATTATTATATTCTCTTTTTTGCAATAAAAGACGTTTAATCATTGCCTAGAGTGGCTACATTAGTGGTAAGTCATGAGAAGCGAAATAAACAAAGCACCAGTCCCTGTTAGGCAAGGACATCAGCCAGCGGCCACGTCAATAAAGGCACCGGTGTGTAGCGACGTAAAACGCACAGGTTATGTTAGCGCCACCCATATCACATTTAGCCACCAAGCCAGGAGGTCTGGCCACAATGCGCTAGCGACACTGAGTCATTGTCTCCACATCCATAGCAGGCTCTCAAATGAAGGGGGAGAGCCACGGCCCTAGGTGGTGGCGCTAATGCACATACACAAGTGAGCACACACATACTAATACAAGCACTCACAGAGCCCTTGGGTGGAGGGAGTCTTCCACACCCTGTTTTGCATTGTCTCTCCAAACCCTCCCTTTCTCTCTCTCTGGGGAACGGTGAGCATTTCCACCCTGCTAATAATGACAAAAGAATGCAAGTCGTGTCAGATGAGCCCAGGCAAATCAGCCCGGGCAAATGACCCTAGACGTTTCGGCGTAGCCGTTTTTTTTTTTTTTTCTCCATGTGAAACGACGGGAACAGCGGATTAGCGTAGCCTAAGTTTACTGCTTGGATTCTGAGACACGCTGTACTGTATGGCAGTTTCCGCTATTGTCTTCCACAGCTAATTTAGAGCTGAGAAATAACACTGGGGAGTCTCTTAGCAATTAGTGGTTTAAGTCGGATTTTGATGCCAGGCAGAGGGAGTGCTGACCCCACTGTGTAACTCTAGAATCACTGCCTATTGGCTTACACGTATTGATGGGGAATGCCAATGTTGTGGCCTTTTTGTATTACAGATCTATCCTTGTTTCTTTCTTTTCATCCGCCCCTCCCCTCATCCACAGCTCCAACTCTTCCTCCACCACATCCTTGGCCAGTAACTCTCCTAAGACCGGCTCGTGCGATTGGGCCGTCCCGCAGGCCTCGAGGCTCAAGTACCGCCAGCAGTTCAACACACTAGACAAACTCATGAGTGGCTACTTGTCAGGTACACACACACACATACACACACAGAGATACACACACACAGACAGACACACGCATAGGTATGCACAGGCGCTCTTGTATTGATTTGGTTTGTGTTTTTCAGGACCACAGGTTAGGAATGCACTGTTGGCCTCAAACCTGACACAGACTCAGCTAGCTACCATCTGGTGAGTGCGTGCATGTGTCGCAGTGTGTGAGACTGCAAAAGAGCGTAAAATAGAATGTAATGGAAGCTTGTTTTCAGTGAAGTCTACCTACCCGGTATTCTGGCTATTCTTGGGCCTGTGTTTGCACTTAACCCCCTAATTATATAAAATAAATGTTAAATAACAACTACAAAGCAGCACTTTCTGTTATTGTGTAAAATAATTGTATCATCTGCTTTTATTTGTTGGGCTATTACACGTGTGTGTGTGTGTGTGTGTGTGTGTGTGTGTGTGTGTGTGTGTGTGTGTGTGTGTGTGTGTGTGTGTGTG
>JAOEHI010005200.1:0-37058 GCA_025447815.1 Percopsis transmontana | reverse complement strand
TTTGTGTGTGTGTGTGTGTGTGTGTGTGTGTGTGTGTGTGTGTGTGTGTGTGTGTGTGTGTGTGTGCGTGTGTGTGTTAAAATAATACTAATCTGTCTTCTCCTACTCTTTTTTTTTTTTTTTTTTTTAGATTTCTGTGTTTTCCAGCTTCTGGAACAACAGACCCTTCTAATAGTAGACCCTTCTTCCACCAAAATTGAAAGGGATATCTGGACGCGATTATATTTGTAGGCTTTTTTTATGTTTGTCTTTCAGTCATTCATTGTCAAGTGTTGTAGTTTATGATTTGCAGAATGAGTCAGATCACAAATCAATGGTTATCAGTATTTAGCATTTACAGACAAGGGGGAGCACCCTCTTGTCCTAGCCCAATATATACTTGTGTTATACACCAGTTTGGAGCACTAGCCTCACCTTGACACCAAGGAATCTGCTGTTAGATTATTTTCTGTGATCCTTGTGGTGTTTTACTTTGCCTCCCATATGAGAAAAAGTCTGTTATTTAAAAACACTGACATCTCAGGAGAGATGTAGAAAATTGTGATCAATGTTTTCTTGTTCAGTGAGTATACATTCCTGTTATGTCTGAGAGATATTTTGTAGTTGTCAGTTAATTTCCCTTCATTCCAATGTCTGCTGTCAAAGTGTGTCATGTTGGTATTTATTATTGTGTTTGTATTGATTTCCTGAAAAATTCTTGAACAAATATTTTATTCCAGTAAGTGTTATAAATTATACGAGAAGCTACATATGATAAAAATGTGAACTACTGAATAGTGCAATAAAATAATGTTATGAGCAAACTGGCCTGGTAAATAATGTGTGGAAGGTTCCAGCAAAGGTTAACATACGATGGCAGCATAGGGTTTTTGGTTCCTAACCATTAAGCCTAACGCCTACCTGCTCTTTGATGCCTGACTTCACCGTAAGTCGCTTTGGATAAGTCAGTCTTCCTAAATTATGTAATTGTATAATGGCAACAGGGCATACATCCCATTATACCCGTGTCAAGCCCTTGCCAATTATTCACTCGAGACAAAACTGCTGAAACACACTTCCTGCAAGTGTCTGCACCCAGCTAAGTCACTATCATAAATACTTAACCATGGACGAAGCACAGATTAATCCATACTCACAGTAGAACCACAGGTGGAACAAACCTTTTTGCTTAAAGGTTTGAAATTAATGTGGGAAAAAATGAGTGAGGATAGGCAAAGATTACAATTTTATTCAATTAAAAGTATAACTTACAGTAAGCATAACTACTTAAATTTACAGTGTAACCCCCTCCCTCCCCCAAACAAAACAAAATATTTTATATTATGATAATATAAAAGATCTAGGAACAGTAAAGAACTTAATTTTCTAATCATGAAGCAGTGTGACCCTGCCTCCAAGGTTAAATTGATTTCACATTGTAAGAAAACAAGCTTCCCAGTCGTGTAATTATACCAGGCTTCAGAAGCAGGTCAGGTAAAAAAAGAAAGAAATAAAACCCTTTGATTTTGCACATATAGAGGAGAAAGGGACAATGTTTCTACTTAAACCTCTAGTCAAAGAAATATTGATTTATATAATATATTACTTTCGTAGAAATTAAATAATCTCTGCGGCTTTGCTGGGACTCATCTTCACCTCGGTTGTCAAGGATCCAGGGCCATATTCTCTACTCCAACTTTCTGTCTGCGGGGCTTTTTAGCAGAGGAATAAAGAAGTTATGTTCCACAACAAGGATCTCAGCCCAAAGAGACATCAATCAAAATAAATCAAGTGAGGTTCTTGCAGATTATAAACCGGAACACACCAAGAATACTTAAAAACATACAAGCTAAAGTTTAAAAACTATGTAAAGCTAAATATTTTTAACAAATGGGTAGGTCAATTAACAGAAATCTGATTGATCAAGTAGGCTAGTCCTATAAATAGGCCTATAAATTATTTCTGTAAACTATGGGTGTTCTGTGATGCTATGAATAAGGATTAAATACCACACAAAGCCCTATCTGATCTTTTATCTGTGGAAATTAAGGGTAGCATATACGTGTGTGTACCTTTTCATCACAACAGCAGCAACAGCAGCATCTGATGAGCACGAGGATGATGAGCAGCAGAACCATACCTTTCCACAACACAGCGCATATTAGGCTACTACAGGAATGTGTGTGTTCCTACCGCCATTCGTAGGGATGATGAAGTTCTCTAACTTACCGACAAAGATGAAGAAGACAGCAAATGAGGCGATGTCCCAGTCCGACTGGAAGAACTCTTTGGACTGCAGCCTGGAGACCACATCATTAAACTGCTCCTTCACCTGTTGACCAAGGTCTGTCTGCGCCATGTCTGCTCCCCAGCAAGAGGAAATACACACTATTTACACGACGTTAAACCGGTCTTGGAGAACTGCAGTGAGAATAAGAACAACACATTTGTATTGGGCGATTTGTAGTTTCATCCTTTCACTACACATCACATGTTCTCTATGAAAACATCGAACTATATGGAATATACAGAATCGTAAAACACTTTGTCTAGTGAATCACTTATTTTTGTAGTTTCATTCTTCCTATTTTATTCAGTAATTGAAGCGTAATAATAATCTATTATTAAAATAGACCTTAGATAGTCGAAAGGTCGAAACATTAAGGACTATTCAAATTAAGAGAAATGCTGAAATAATTAGACGTAAAGATATTTTTCGTAAGAAATAAAATATTAAGGTATAGCGATCGTTCTTTAACCAGTTAAAATCTGCAATGAAGATTAATCGATCTTTAATTACAATTAAACCCCGACAAAGTTTTACTGTTTAATCAAAACTGTGATTAAGAATAGCTAAATTTATAAAAAAAACAATGCAGCTATCTTACCAATAATCGTGTCTGTTTTGGTCGTGTTATTTCCGGGTACTGGCAGGTAGACATGTACCTGGCGCACCTGTTGATAAGGAGATTCAGGCTTGACTGGGATTTGCATTTGCACCTTCTTTAGTCATCAAACAGAAAAAAGACAACATGACCACAACACAATGTTATTTTATTTAAAATGCAATTAGTAAATATATACAAATAATAATATTTTAATGAAATTGGTGTGATTGAAGTTTAACAAAAAAAATGCAATAAACAAGATTGAAGTTTCAACCTTCTTTCTGTATTCGGTTAGCGTGGTATAAACAGACCTATTCACTTCGTGAATATTTATCTCAGTAAAAACTGAGAACAGGAGGGCGGAGCCAGGCTAGTAGGCCTAGTCACCTGCTACACTTTTATTTTTAAAAAGTGTAGATGTTGTAAAGTAGACGCAAAACACAATAGTAAAATTAAATCGTTTTTTTTCATCAATACTATAAATATATACAAAAAACAACCCTGGATTGGATTTATTTTTTTCTCTAACGTGTTGTACGTCTGGTCCTTATTTATACAGTCTATGGTCTGGTCACGTTCCTTCGACGTCACATTTTTGTTTACGTAGCCGGAAGTGGGATCTCGGAGCTTCCGGGTGTAGCTCTCCTGTAAAAAGTTAATCGTGTTTCGGCAGAGCGATGTCGTCGGCGGAAAGCCTCCGGGTTTCGGAGATCAAGGACCCGGCCGTCCTGTTCGAGCGGTACAACACCGAGGAGATCCGCGGAATCGAGCGCAAGGTTCGGGGAGAGATCGAGCACAAGAAGGAGGAGCTGAGGCAGATGGTCGGTGAACGCTATCGGGACCTTATTGACGCCGCTGACACCATTCGAGAGATGAGGCAGTGCTCAGAAAGTGTCGTCCAGTCCATTCAAGGCATGAATCAGTACTGTCAGAAGTTGAAGCAAGGAAAAACCAATGCCCACACTCTTAGTAAACAGGAGGTAAACGACTAGTTCAGTAATTATGTTGCCAGCTCTATGTGTTGTAATTCCTCTTATAATCTTCCCCTCCTACTAACCAAACACATACTCCCTCAAATTACTACATATACATTTTAGAAATGTTCTCATATTTTAGCAGTGGCAGGAGAAGTTCTACTCCATGGCCTCGCAGATTAAACTCCTCCTGGAGATCCCAGAGCGGATCTGGAGTGCGATGGAGGCATCCCAGTATCTCCAGGCAACCCAGCTCTACCTGCTGTGCTGTCACCTCCACAGTGTGCTTCAGCTGGAAACCTTAGGGATGCACCACAGCCCAGTTTTGATCCGCTTCCCTCTGCTGGCCCGACAGGTGGCCACCGCAGGACACTTCAGGTGTTTTAATCAAGTCTGGTTTATCTCAACTAAAAATTTTAGATGAATAATCTGGGACATCTTTGAAACAATTTGTCTTAAATGTGGTTAGTTTGAACCTTCTAACCAATGGACTCTTTTCCACAGTGCTACTGCTGAGGGGTAAACTTTCTTCCTGTCCTGTCTAAATGAATTGTTGAATCCCTGTCCAGTGAGGTGTTTTGAGTTAATGTGGTTGATTAGATTTGTTCTCAGGTGTGGGCGTGTGCACTGCTTCTGTATGTAATTTTTGCGTTATAACTTCAACCAACTTCAAATCAACAGTCTAACCAGCCAAATAAACTTGTTGTGTGATTTAAGATTGTGTGCCACTGTTCACAGGCTAGACAGGAAGAAAGGTTACCCCCCCCATCAGTAGCACTTCCGGGTCACTGTGAAAAACCACTCTGCCTGGTGACGGCGGAGTTTAACATAATGCTGCGGTGCTCATGTCAACAGTCCAACTGGCAACTTTGACAAAAGCAAACGTAGCAGCGACATGACCGAGGGTTAATTGAATACATTTTAACACACTTAAAATAGAACCGAATCAAATGTTGTTTCTGTACTATTCATTTTAAATCTAGGCCTGCTAAACAAGGAGAATACATTTGTTATTATTACTGGTATAAATCTATAGTGTTCGCGTTTTTTTTGCTAGCAGCTGCTAGTTTTGTGTTTCCTCCGCGACTGGAGTTAGTAGATACCAGGGATGAGCCCCCTACGGCAGGTTCTGTCATTAAAGGCTGCGAACCAATCAACAAGTCAGTGCCAGATTTTGCCGGTCAAATTTTAAACCGAATGTATCCAGACACTTAATGCCTTAGTCACGTCTGGCCCTAGATCTAATTAACTAGTCTACTCTCCAGGTCAGCGATTCTCCTGGACAGCAAGTCTCTGCTGCGTGGCCGGGCAGTGTCAGACCAGGCCATCACTGAGGCCCTGGTGTCCACAATGCTCCTGGAAGATAGCTCACCACGACAGGCTCTTGCTGATTTCCTATTGGCCAGAAAGGCCTCCATCCACCAGCTCCTCAACCAACCCCAGCACGGTACATACCCCCTATAAAAACTGAACTTTGGCTTTAGTAGTTTACATACTTTTTTAAATTAGCTGTTTTTTTTGTTTTTTTTTCAATTCCTTTTATTATTTGGTCATACAACCAGCATTGCATAGGAATGCTGCAGTAACAGCAGAAGTGTCTGTTCATAACCCATGAAGCAGGAGCTTCCTTCTTCCTCAGAAACAACTATTTTCATTTTTTTAAATAAAATGTATATATTATCAAATGTGTGTTGAATGCATGACAAAAAAAAAGTGGTTTTGCTGTCTCTTAACTGTCAATGACGTCACGGTGCAAACCATTGTGAGATCCAGAGCTTAATTTCTTGATTCTCTATTAGTATAGATGTTTGTATTTTAAACTCTCTTAATACAGTATTGCCTAGTGCCAAGTGCACACTACTAGTAGTGCATGCCATGCTGATAAAACTCCACCTATTTAAATACAAGGAAGCAGGGTGTGGCTTTCTTTCTTTGTTTAGCTAGCAGGCATGACTTCAATATTGACCTGCATCTGTTCATTTTGTTTGAATTAATTCTACGTTTTAGACAGGCAGCACATAGACAAGTAATTGTCAATGTGATATTTACAGTTTTATTGTGTTATTTTGTCACAAACGGATGATCAGTTACTTGACTGTCGACACAGGCTTTTGTAATGGTTGTGGTAGCAGTTAAGAAGTGTGTTGTGCATGATAAGACTTTAGAAGTTGGGATTCTCCAAACCCAGTTTCAGTGGTGTTTATTTTAATGTATTTTATTTCACCAGATTACTCTTAAGGTGAGTTATGGTATGATGTTGTACGTTATATGGCAGTAGGAAATGTGGTGTATTATCATATATAATGCTATTTGGTGTAGGATCGATGCAGGCCCACATTGTAAATGGTGTGTAAAGCCATTTGTATTCATGTTTGTTATAAAGGGCTTTATTAATATATTTTACTTTTTAATGTGAATCTCTGCTGTGTTCCAGGTGCTGGCATTAAAGCCCAGGTGTGCAGCCTGGTGGAACTCCTGGTGACCACCCTGTTCCAGGCCTACGCCGTCTTCTACATGCCTCCAGAGGGGAGCCCAAGGCCAGGGGAGGGAGCCCTCAGCTGTGGCCTGCTCTTCTCCACCCTGGAGAACATCACATCGACCACATCTACAGGTACACTATGGAGTGTTCTGGTTATTTTACTAGAATAAGAATACCGCAAGGCAACACTGGGAGGGTGAAACTTTAAATACACACATGACCACATTTTTAGGTCATAAAAAGGTAATACCAGAGCCAGTGTTGTTAAATTTTGATTTTAAAATCACCGTTCATAACTAATTCCCAGCTTCAGTGAATTTACCAGAGTAGATTGGCGTACCCACTGGCAGAGTTTTATCTTTAAATCCTTCTTACCTGTGTCAGTATTTGTCCAGGTCTAGTAGTCCTTATGAATGCAAATGTAATGACTTACCCATGTTGGGACAGAGCTGGGGATGCATGCATTCAATCTTTAGGAAGCGTACCAATTATAAAGGATATGGAATGCAACCAACTTGGTCAATGCCTCTGCCCTGCTTAGCCTTTTGAATTGTTTCTTTATATATGCTGCTCAAAACAATTAAGGGAACGTAATCATCACAGTATAGCACCAAGTCAATTAAACTTCAGGTATATCAATCTGTCCAGTTAGGAAGCATGAGCGACTCTGAATCAGTGTCACCTGTGTTGGTGCAAATTAAAGTGAGGACAGGTGCACTGGAGAGGCAACAGCAAGACAACCCCCAAAAAGGGAATGGTTTTGCAGGTGGTGGCCATAGATTGTTCTCTCCTTATCCTTCCTGACTGATTCTTCTCTAGTATTGGGTTTTGCTAGTGTCTTTGTCACTACTGGTAGCGGTACCTGCAGCCCATTCAGGTTGCACAGGCAGTCCAGCACCTCCAGGATGGCACATCCATACGTGCCGTCACAAGAAGTTCCATGAGGGTGGCATGAGGGTCCGATGTCCTCTAGTGGGACCTGTGATCACAGCCCAGCACCGTGCAGCTCGATTGGCATTTCCCAGAGTACACCAGAATTGGCTGGTCCCCCACTGGAGCCCTATTCTCTTCACAGATGAGAGCAGGTTCACACTGAGCACATGTGACAGACGTGAAAGAGTCTGGAGATGCCGTGGTGAACGTTATGCTGCCTGCAGCATCATCCAGCATGACCGGTTTGGCAGTGGGTCAGTAATGCTCTGGGGAGGCATATCCTTGGATGGTCTCACAGACCTTCACGTGCTAGCCAACGATACCCTGACTGCTGTTAGGTACCTGGATGAAATCCTCAGCCCCATTGTCAGACCTTACATTGGTGCAGTGGGCCCTGGGTTACTCCTGGTGCAGGACAATGCCTGACCTCATGTGGCCAGAGTGTGTAGACAGTTCCTGTATGACGAAGGCATTGATACCATTGACTGGCCCCTACGTTCCCCAGACCTGAATCCAATTGAGAACCTCTGGGACGTTATGTATCATGCATCTGCCACCACCAAGTAGTGCCACAGACTGTCCAGGAGCTCACTGATGCCTCTGGTCTCATCAGTAGTATGCCCAGATGTTGCCGGGAGTGCTGCCCTCTTTTGTCAGATGTCCCTTGGAAAAGATGTTTTTTATCTCACCTGGTTACCTGATTAAATAAAAATAAAAATGCCAGGTCTTCAGATCTCACAGGAGATTAGACAATACATGACATTCTGACGTAATGTTTTTTTTCTTCCTGTAAATCCTCCCAGGTAAAGGTAAGAGGGTCTTGCAGGACGAGATGACAACAGGAAGTGTGTTTAAGTACCTGCCCTCCTCCATCTCTGAGTTCCAGCCCGCCCTCCGTACGCTTGCTCAGCCAATCCACAGAGAGCAGCTACGCGACACCCTGCAGCAGTGGATTGATATGTAAGCTCCAGGCAGTCATTGGCCTTCATTTGCTGTCTTTCTGTCAGGACAGCCAGAATCTCTATACTGTTACTGTTTGAGGCCTGGGAGGACCGATTTTTAAATATTAATAGCAAAAAAGTAATACTGTATTTTACCGTTATAAATTTTGTATCATATGCAGCTTTAACCTCTTAAGGACCACCTCCTTCACCTTTGGAATATTCTGCTTTCACATACACGCAATAGAGGTCCGTAGGACATTAAAAGATAATTCCAGTCATTTTCCCTTATGTTTCGATCTTATCCAAAGCAGTGTAGCCTGGCGAGTCTGAACGCCAGACTGAACGCCAGACTGAAGCATTTGATTCGATGTACACAGACATTCAATATGGTCAGAGAAGATGGGGGAAAAAGATTTATAGGCTGGATAGCCTAGTGGTTAGGATGGCTGACTCCCAGCAGACAAGCCCTGGGTCCGATCCCAGATGTGGAACATGTCCCCAGGCCAACTTGCTCTCTGGAATTACATGTTGTCCTCCCGCGTGTGTCATAGGTGTAAGGAGGACATCTGTTGTGGGGTTAGCAGCTTGCTGGTCTATGTGAAGAGCCTGAAGGCTTTGGCAGCCATCAGGGACTCTGTGTGGGAGGTCTTATCCACAGACTCAATCAGTCAGCACTGGAGAGCTGTCTGCCTGCACCTACTAGAGCGCCCCCTGGCGGTCTGGGAGGACTTTCTGCAGCAGCTCTTCCTTGAACGGCTGCAGGTAATGATACTTCCAGAAGATTTTTTACTATCTAACATGCATTAATCCAGCAGTTATCCACCTTTTGGACCCCCCCCCCCCCCCAAAATCACCTGTAGCTACAAAATGTCACCCCACTTTTAAAACTGCTGAGTTGCTCACACATTAGTCCATTCTCTCTCAAATGTCTCCCTCTATTTTCAGGCCATCACCAAGGAGGAGACGGAGGCCATCGCCGCCAGCTCCACACAGCTCCTCACCTCCGCCCTGAGAGACCTGGAAGGCCAGGCCAGCCAGCCACCACCCCCACCTTCCTCTACAGTTGGCCCAGGTCCTAGTCACACCCGTGGGGCCCAGTATGAGGCGGATGTGGCCTCCTTCCTGTGGTCGGAGGCAGCGGGGGACCTGCTGAGTGATGCAGCCTGGGTGAGCGTGGCCCAGCGGGGGAGGGAGCAGCGCAGCGGTCTGGCCATGAAGACCCAGGCCCTCACGCCCTGCGTCCAGAGCTTCTGCACCTCCATGGATGCCAAGCTGAAGGACAGGCTGGACGACCTGCAGCACTACCTGCCCTCCCAAGACAAAGGTAGGACCCCCCCCCCCCCTTTGCATAGGGCAACATTTTTATGGTGAAATGCCACTGGGGAAGTGATGATGTTTGTGTTTCAGGAAGAATGTTACTCACAGACACTGCTCTCTCTGCATAAAGGGATTTTTGCAATTGCAGTTAAAAATAAAGATGAGGGAAAAAGTCTTTTTGAAAGTCAAAATAACTTTGACTGCTTTCAAAACAATACAGAGCGCACTTGCATCCTGTTCAGAGAAACCCCCAATCAGTCATGTCAAAGCATCATCCTTGTAGATCCTTTTTTAAGCAGGTGTGTGCGAGTTAGGGCTGCACAATTCTGGATATTTGAGATCATGATTGTTTTTTTTAATATGAATGTTTATTTCACTCATTTACCTGATACAGAAGGAAACGCAACAAAAAATATGATGGTGCCTGATGGCCTACTTACTGGATATACTGCTACACCTTTAACACAGGAAATAATTCAAGGAAAGTTATTATTAACCTAGGTAGATAATATCAGCAAATCGCTCTACTATAACTCGACCTCTAAATATATGCTGTGGAGATAATTATTTTTTTCCATTGGCATTCAATGAATGGTGTTAACGTATCATTCATATTGCGCTTCGCTTGGTTTTGCATTCAATAAACCTCACAAGAGATTAACACAGTACAACCTCTAATACCTGCCTCCTTTGATTTATGTCCCGGTAAATGAACAGGCACACAGTCTCTCCTCGATTTTTGATCGTATAGTAGGCAGGAGCGTCGGATGAGCGCACCTACTCTGATTGTTTAGTCACTAAATAATCAGCTTTAAATAAAGAACTTTGGTCAACTTTCCAGTCGCTGAGTGTCTAACTGCTTTTCCGCTCACTGTCACCTGGCACACGCTTTTTAGCTAGTTGGCGCTTTTTAGCTAGTTGGTGCTGGCGGTGTGAATGCAGCCTGTTTTACTTTCTGCTTCTCTGCATCACTTGGTGTAACAGCACGTTGTCATTTGTTGAGAAAGAAAGTAGGAGCGCTTGTTTTGATGAGGCTGATTTCCCAAACGAAAATGCGGTAGAATCGTTGTCATTTAAAAATGAGAGAGCATAGAAGTATGAATGCGATTTTAATGCGAATAATCGTGCAGCCCTAGTGCACGTGCATCAGTGTCTGTACGTTAGTGTGTATGTGGGTGTCCATGTTGACATTGTTGCTCCGGTGCCCGTCTATAAACTTTTCTTTAGCAACTCGCTGTATTTCTTTCTTTCTTTTCTTTTTATTTCTCTTTCTCTCCCTCCCTCCTTTCCTTCCTCTCTCTAAACACAGCAGGCTCAGAGCCCTGCTCAGGTCCAGTCTCAGGACCAACCAAGGATCCCTCCACGTCTGCGTTCGACCGCTATAAAGATGCCATGGCTGTAGAGGAGACCTTAAGAGAGGACTGTGTGTCCTGCGTCCGACATATCCTGTCCTCCATTCGCTCTGAGCTGTCTGCTGACTCCGGCCACGCCGTCGGGCCCTCGCGACTCAGCGCGGTTCTCTTCCTAGCACGGCTGTGCCAGTCTACGGGCGAGCTCTGCCCCAACCTCAGGCAGTGCATCTTGGGAAAAGAAGGGACGGCCGAAATGGCGGCCAAGGCAACACCCAGACAGGGCAGAAAGCTGGGCAAAGTCAAGGCTTCTTTAGAGGTCAGCCCCGCCCAGGCCAAGTGGTCCTGTCTGAAGGAGGAGCTGCTCGCCTGCAGCATGGAGGCCTATCGCATCTGGAGCTCCGCTGTCTCCAAAGTCAGTGGTTTGGCTAATTTGACAGTACTTGCTGCATTTGTATTAATTGCTGAATAAATGTAAGCTCCAATCAAAGTCCAGCAGAAGCGCAAATTAAATGAAATTCTTTGGGATGAGATGGAGAGTCAAATCTCTTCTTAGGTATTTTTTGCTACTAACAGAATCCCTCTGAGTTAACATTGGCATTACCGCATCTATATCACAAGATGGCAGTATAAGCTGGAGGATAAAATCTTATTGAACAGTTAAATTCTGTTGAATACAATGGTTTTGCTAGTCCTAGAAAGGGTTTTGACTAGCTGTGTTTTCCTAGGTGCTGGTGGACAGGTTTGCGGTAGTGCTACAGGCCGAGGCTGCTGGTGACATCCTGAAAACGGCCACAAACTGGGAGGAGCTTGAGATCCAAGAGGAGACGGAGTCAGGAAGCAGTGTCGCATCCAAAATCAGACTTCCTGTCCAGGTTAGTCAACTGTATTTTTGTTCTTGTCTGTCCCTTGGTGCTGTGTGGCGTACCATTCCGAACCCTAAATATTGACAAGACATTGTTTGGAGGAATCGCGCAAGCCAATCCAAAACTACTGGTAGCCGCACAAGGAAAAATAACATTAGTAATTCATTCATTAGTAATGACGAGCATATCAATGTATTGCTACTACTGTACACATAGTTTACCTCAGTGTTCCGTTACTACTAGTTCTAAATTTGTACCTCAGTAAATTTGTACCTCAGTTTGTTCTATAACAAAGATGTCACAAGGACAGTAGTTTTATATTCTTGTCTCTGAGAACCAACCGATTACTATGGTCATCCCTCGAGTCCTCTAAACAATAAAAGTGATGTGTCCCGGGTCTCAGCCTGTCCCTCCCTGTAGGACCATAATGAATCAGCAATCATAAGCCACTAATGGTCTGTACTGCATTGTGCTATTCACATGACGTGTAGTAATGGAAACGTGTGTCCTCTAGCCGTCCTGGTTTGTCCAGTCACTGTTGTTCCAGTTGTGCCTGGAGGTGAACAGGGTGGGGGGTCACGCTCTTCCACGGCCCACCCTACAAGAGCTGCTCGGGGCCTGTCTGGACCAGATACTCTGTCACTACCACGGCCTCACACAGAAGAACTGGGACAAGGTAAACATTGGCAAGCTTGCGCAAGAATATATGACCCCTAAACTTTAATCCCAACGCGGCTTACTATAAGTATATTTGTCAATAGCTTAAAAGACTGGATGTAGGCATAATGACCATACACCATCAGAACAGACCAGGTTAAATCACATGCTGTATATGCACTGATGCTTGCACCTCTGCTAGCTACAGTGTCA
Organism: Percopsis transmontana; assembly: GCA_025447815.1. NCBI lineage: Eukaryota > Metazoa > Chordata > Actinopteri > Percopsiformes > Percopsidae > Percopsis > Percopsis transmontana. The sequence goes on along the minus strand of JAOEHI010005200.1, from coordinate 24,459 downwards.
TCCACTTCCCTGGTATCTGTGCCAGCAGGTCTGGCGCCTTTCCTCATTCAGACTAATGTATTCATGATCCTGGCACTGTGGATAGGAGCTTCTGCTCATTGGATGCTTATTCTAAAGGCAGTGGTCAATAAGAATGCGCAAAATATCTTGTGTCAGTTTTGGTTAGTAGCCAATCAGAAATCTCACACCGTCTAAACAGATATGCAAATATAATTTCAATCTGTGTTAGCAGTCAGTGACCAGGGGAATGGCCAGGCGATGCGGACGAGGCTAGTACACAAGTTAAGAATTGTTAAATAACATTTCTTTCTATCCACCCATTTTTCTCTCTCTCTCCCGTACATCTACACTACAGGAATGTGCGTTCCCTATGACTCAAAATAGAGCCTTACAGTTGCTGTTTGACCTGAGGTTCATCACAGCCACACTCGGGGCAAGACTGGTTGACGGGAAGAGCTCCAGGACCCATCAAGACTCCAGGTACTCCAACACGCACGCACGCACATGCACTTTGTTTACACTCGATTGTGTTATACCCCTCCCAAAACCCCAAAGTTCAGCCCTAATTTACCGTTTATGTTTTTAAGCAACTGTGCACATGGCTGTTGGGGGAGGGGTAGAGAGTGGTGTAAAGGGGGAGGAGTAGAGTACACGCACACACATACCCCTGTCTGCTATTTGTCTCTCAGGATCCAGGAGGTCTCTGATTGGCTGGAGAGCTTCATCGACCCCTTTGATCTGGATGTGTTCACTCCTCCAATCAACTCTATTCTTAACCGTCTGTCACAGAGGACCTCGGTATGTTGCATAGACTAGGATAGAGTGTTGTGGTCTGGGGAGGTTTGGTTTCACCCCTTTGAGGTTTTAACATTGTAGTGCCATTAATATTGGTATTCTACCTATGGTCTGTCTCTCAGGTGATCTTGGGGCTGTTGACAGGCACAGAGAAGCAGTTTGTTCCACGGAACCCCTCCACAAACACCCAGGAGCCCTACAACATCCTGCCCCTCACCAGCAGTCAGATTAGGTAAGAGAGGGAGTGTACTTGCTTACATTTCCCAGATGTGTTGCGTAAAATAAAGATGACTCCAGGAAATCCAAATGTGCAGCAGCATAAAAGTCCGTTGGCTGTGATGTAAAGTTTACCTTTGAGAACTAGCGTGGATGTGGACCTGTGGCTATTTATGTCTGAAAGCTCACCTGAATATTCTCCTGCGCTGATGCACAAAAAGAATTCACCATCACATTGTTACGGAGTGTTTTGTCCTCTGCAGGTTTGGCTTGCTGCCTCTGAGCATGTCCAACCTGCGCAAGACCAAAGTGCCCCCGAGGGGCTCCACGGATGCTGCACGGCCTTTGGTAAGTCGGAACATATCCAGGGGAAGCCAGAAACTCAGATTGTAGCTACTTCTATATTTTCTTAAAACCCAGCTGTTATTTTATCTTTTCAACTTGCATTGACTTCAACATGTTTTTATGTTAGAGTCTTAACTGACTAAATGCATTGTGTTTAATGTACTTGCAAGCTCTTGACAGCAGTAGAGACCGATGCGCAGGTTAAATGTAAAAAAAAATAAATGTTTTTGTGTTTTATTATTAATAAAATATACCTACAAGGATTTTGTAGGTTTTATGCATCTAGAAGATTACAGACAGGCTCCATAGAGAGTAATACATACTGTTACATAGCTCAGGACTCTTTTGGTAAGCCTTTGGTTAGAAGTGATGCTCTTCCACATGCCCACATAGCCATGTCTCTTAAGGCCGTGGCATGCTACAGCTTACGCGGTCCGCGTTTGGCGCACATACTGTATGCGTGACGCCAAAATGTAGTGTCTCGTCCGCTTTTCCTGCATGTTTACTGCAACTGTGCGAAAACTGAGCCTGTAGTAATATGCCGATCCAGTGGGGGGAGTGGGAGGGACAGAAGAAATACTGCTTTAAATACTGCTGACCGGGTGGAAAGAGATCATTTTGAAGAAGTGAGGTCGTAGTGCGCATGCGTCCAGAAACGTGTCCACGCCAACATGAAAACAGAGTATGCCAAGTGGTCATGTATGCGTACGTTACACGCGCACCGTACGCGGAAGCATGCCACGGCCTTTATGTGTTATTTATGTGTCTCACTCTGGGTAAATACTGTCTGTTACACCCTCTGCCTTCCCACTTCCCAGCATTATTGAGTGCGGGAAACTCAGGCAAGTTCATCACTGCTGCCAGTGTATGTGTGTCTCTGTGTGTGTTTCTCACTTTTCATTCTGTCGTAACAGAAACTAGTTACCTATCTATTTTTTCCAGTGGTGCATTTGCGGTGTGTAGCCTAGTACTGACTCATAATCACGATTGGCGGTTTTCTACGGGGTGAAAAATTGGGAACGCTGTTCTGCTCAAACTAATTTGCTTTGCGCTCTGGTGTGAACTGGCTCAGGATCAGTCTGTTGCTTCGTTGTTGTTGTTTTTTATTAAAGAATTTACCTGGCTGACCCTGGGCTAGTTGTGAATCAATTCCAGCCTGAGATTTATGTGATTTGATATTTAAAGGAATGAAAATGTTTGTACCAAAAAATATCTTAAATGGAGCTCAATATAGGATTGTGCCAAAATAAAGAAGGCCTTTTGGAAACCAAATTTTTTTAATCACTGTCCCCCCCCCCCCCCCCCCCCAGGCCCTGCCCACCTCCAAGCCAGCTAATGATCAGAGCTTCCGCCCAGGCAACCTGTTTAGACAGCTAGCCAATCAGGAGGAAGAACCAGCGGCCCCCTCATTATTCAAGTTAAGCTGGCTGTCTGGAATGTCCAAATAAGTTGCTATTGTTTTTATGTTTTATTGACTGTACAGAAACCTTGTAAAAATTAATATGTATAAATAAAAATATCAGTTATTTGAGAAATGGTCATGTTGTCCTTTTTATCACTTCTCTCTCTGTCTTATATTTCATTTAAATAACTTTCCTAGAATAATTCTGTAACAATCTCACATTTAGCCAGTTCCATCTATAAGAGCACAAGGTGTTTGTTTTTTAATAAAATAATTTGATATGGTTTTCTACATACACCCGTAAGATGAGGCCACAGTAACTTAATATCGATGTCAGATCACCACAATCTGCTCATAATTATACACAATAATGACATTAGTTTAATACATGTGTATCCAGATTTACATTAATCGCTTAGGGGAATCATGCTTGGTACTCAAATCGTATAATTCAGCACACAGGGTATAGCCTATGTGTCTAACTAGTAGTGGGTCTCTACCACTGTAATGTAATCAACATTACACATTTCTCGCACTTATAAGATCTAGCATCATGTGTTGCCACTGCTGGACAGCAAAACAATTCCGCTAATATCTCAGGTCCCCGGTAATGAGCAAAAGCGTACGTATCTCTGCTCTCCAAATCTCAGTTGGCACGCACAGCGTCTGTGTGCGTGTGTCTACTTTTTCCTGTCGATCTTGCTCATCATGGCTTTGACGTCGACAGGCGTCGCTGCGATGGCGGCCTTTTTGCGCTCCTCCTCCTCCTGCTGCCAGAGGATGATGGGATGGATGCCTGGGTTTCTGTTCCTTGCATTCTGCTCCAACTGTGCCTCACTAGGATGAAAATGGTAAGGTTGGTGTCATCCAGATCAGAGACGAGAGGGAACGGGGAAGAATATGTGGCTACTGTGTACTACTGTGATCTGCACAACTGTAGTCAATCGGTTGATCAAAATCGGATTATAGGATTCTATAAGACTCAAATCTGTGTGCTGAACCAAATCACTGGACTAACCTAAAGTTGTGAGGCTGTGGGTCCAGAGCATTCTTCTGCATCTCCTTGTACACAGGAGACTTGAGGTAGCGGAAGAAGGTGTCCTACGGTGAAGCAGAAGGCATACAGACCAGCATTCAGACATTAGGCAGTACATGCAAGATCTGTATCTAACTCCCATTAATCACTTTTTGTTGGTCAGGGATCAGAAATTAAATTAAACAATAGAGTCTACATCTGCACCTTCTTCATGAGCAGGAAGACGTGGGTCTGAGCAGCGTCCAGAACGTAACGGTGAGGATGCTCCAGCCCCTTCACCGTCAGACCCATGGTCCTGCCATCAATGTTAATCCAGCGAGGGGCCCCTGGGGCCAGGAAGGTCCTGAACACAAATGCCTGTACGTAACACACACACATTGATACACACTCTTCCCCTACTATAGTCAAACCTACTTGAAGGAGATCTCAGCTTTTGTTGAGATTGATGATGCAGTGCCCCACTTCATTTCCTCAGCGGCTTCCCAGAAGGCCAAGTTCTCCCCTGGCGCGCACGCGCACACACACACACACACACACACACACAAAATACAACTTTTAAACCTCCATTAAGCATTTTGTTTTACCAGCAGGGGGAAGGTAATTTCCCAATAGATTGCAAAACACTTGCACTGTGTCCACTGTAAATTGGTTTTATTTTTTATGCTTTTTGTAATCTCAACCCAGCCACACGTTATGGTAGCCTCTGTGTTTCGGCAAAAGTTTTAGGGGCAGGTACTACTGCGGGGATGGCGGCAAACTGGATGCACTGCATCAAAATTTGGACCAAAAGAAAAAGGTTTAAACGTAGAAATATAAACTTGTTGTTATATAAATAACAACAAAGAGGCTGCGAGTGGTGGAGGGTTGTTGAAGTAGGACACCAGCCCTCAATGATACTTTCTGATGGTTAAAATAAGAGGATCGTAATCCTAATGGAGCTACCATACATACACATACAAAAACACATTCCATATGCACAATGTTATCGGCAGCTTACCGCTGAACTCTTTCTTGAGGAAAATTTTGAAGTCATCTCTTCCACGCAGGTCAGTCAGCAGCTCATAGAAGCTGAAGGACCATCGCTCCACACGCATCTTAGTGGGGACGTCCACCCTGCAGACATAAAGGACACCGTATAACTCGCTGTCAAATATACGTAGAGCTGTAGTGTGAATTGCGGTGTAGCATTTGCTGAATGTAGTTCTGTTCAACCCAAGAATTTCATGGTGATGGGACGCAAAAACACAAATTCAGCTCAGGTATTATGCTTATTTACACTACATGTTCAAATTATTGAATTGTGTTGTATAATAATAGCAGTAGATTTCACACACTGTGCCTTTAAAATAAATCTAATGAAAGAATTGCCTAACCTTCTCATGTTGACTGTCCAGTAGGTGTCGTTGTCTGTCTGCCAGGGGTTGCTGGGTAGACAGGGTCCCAGGAAAGGGTCATGGTTCTTGTAGGTTGTGACGTACTTCACAAGTCTGCAGGGATAACAGTACTATGAGAACAGTGTGACTCTATGAAAACAATCCCATCTGAATACATGGGTTGGACCAGTGGTTTTCAACAAGTTGTTCATAGTTCATAACATCTTTAAATAGCACCAAACTGTATATAGCATGCAGTAAATAAATAAACTATGATAGGTTAGTGGTTAGAGTCCTGGCTTCAATCCCCGACATGCCTTACCTGTAACTTGGAATTGTAATCACTGTAAGTCACTTTGGGTAAAAGCATCTGCTAAATGACCTAATTGTAATATACTGTATAGCATAACATAACGCTTTGTGTCACAATTAATGAGCTGTTCTGTACATTCTATCCACGATAATATAAATTTATTATCTGAAAATATGTGGATAAAAGCATTTGAATTTATATTAGACTAAGTACTCCTCTAAATGGAATTACAAATGCTGGATGTATCTGATGTTGAGCTGAGTTCAGTTCTGCACAGAAACTTGGGCTTACTTAGTTCAAAACAAAAAGACCACATTAAAATGATATCTTGAAATGGTTTTAGCACACACCATGGGTAAAGCCTGGGTCAATAAAAGGCCTAAATAAACTTACGCTCCAAGTGATACACTGGATTTGACCTTTGACCTCATAATGGCCTGCTGGTAGAATATGTTCTAGAAGGGGAAATGGGTGAGACGCAATTTAAAATTCATCAAAATGACAATATTGTGTTTGTTGATACATAATATTTACAGATGTCTACGGATCAAAATAAGTCAACAAAAACAAATTCAAAAAAGGGAAATTAAAGTGAATAACATCAAATATGAGGCGAAATGTTTTTGTTTGTTTTAAATGATAGTACGTACCATGCGCCTGTGCTGGTCAAAGGTTATTTTCTGGAAGACAAAAGTAAATCGTTACTTGGAGAGTCCTTGGTCTGGTCTATTGACCTCATCTATTTATTTGACAGACAGACAGACAGACAGACACCTACTGTATAAATGTATTGTGTGTGTATTGTGGTACCAGTACAACATGTTCATTGTGAGGTATTTGTCTGTATGGTGTTTATTATTAATAGTAATTTAAAATTGAAATGTAATGTCTTCATTATGAGTGTCCCTAACTCTGTTAATAAATAAGTGTTATGATTTTCATCTGTGCAAGGGTTAACACCCATGTCTTCATCAAGACTGAGAAGAAAAATTATCTGTGGAAGGATAAGAAAAAAAGACATCAATCACTTATTTTTGTCATTCTACAAGATAATTACAGGTTAGCTTGTTTCTGTGGGAAATTCCAACAATAAAAACAAGCTATCGTTTGAACAAGTGTGTGTGTGTGTGTATGTGTGGTGCACTGACCTGTTACCTCCTCCTTCGTTTGGTCAATGAGGCGGTCTACACCATAGTCCAAAGCACTGTGTGTGTTACACTGGAAACACAACATAAAGACATTTCCCTTTAGCGTGCAATAACACCACAGAGTAACCCTTCTGGTGTCTCCCAGGTGATGCATTGCTCGCCATTCACCCTAGGGCAAGTTCATTCTGTGTCATTCATTTGCAGGCACACATATACAGTATCTACTAAAAACCCATGCACACATACACATACTAACCGGTGGGCGGTTGACTATCCAGTAGGCCCTCTCCTGACAGTCAAACACCACATGGTCTGGCTTCTTCCTTTCTTTCCCAGCCCTGATACACACACACACACACCAAAAACAGATATTTTCAACACTGAATATATGAAGCTATGGGAGCTTTTAACTAAATACACTCTTTACAAAACATTTTTTTAAAAGCTTTATGTTGTGGGGCTGTGGAGGGCTGGGCTGTATCTCTTGACATGAGTCCCAATTCCGATGTATTTTAACACAGTAGGCTACTGAATACCCGGAACAACCTGTACAGTACACAGTGCAGTGTGCGATGAAGCAGGTGAGCCCGATAAAGTAACTCTTTGGTAACTCTGGTAACTCTCCCTACTAGTCCCTTTTCCCCCCTCTGTTCAGTGTGGTGTTTCTTCACCTGAGAACCAAGGACCAATCACCAGCATGGATGCGTCCCACCTGGGTGACTGGATTAAGTTTTTGCCTTATGCTCATGGCTGGCCTATCTGTTGTTTGCTGGGATTTTGGACTGTTTTTGAGTTTCTTCTTTTCACCTTAGAACTAACTCCTCATTAAAGGATCATTGGAATTGGAATCTGCTTTTGAGTCCCGTCAACCCCCCGCCAACTTAAAACAGCAGTGGAGAAGCAAAATATCAACAGGATATTAAGCAGGCAAACCACATTGTGATTTCCCTTTCAGTACACTAACGTTCCCAAGTAGCCTATATTGTCACACTGCTCACACTGCTCACACTGCTCCAGCTACAGGGATTTTAGTGATGAAATTAAGAGGGTTTTTGACCAATCTGTCTCTGGCAGGGAAGCAACAAAGGAAATAATGTAGCTGAGGCAATAGACTATGACTATGCGATAGACTTCCAAACTCTGGCCACCTCATGTGACTGGAATGATCATGCTCTGTTTGATGCTTTCTTTAATGGTTTGTCAAACTCTGTAAAGGATGAGTTAGTGCCTCGGGAGTTGCTAACAGACCTCAATGTCTTGATGGACCTGGCCGGAAGAATTGATGTCCATCAATTTCCAGTAACCATTCTGAACATATTTCCTTTTATCTGATGAACAATCCTCATGTTCCCATAATCTTGAGGTTCTCATGGCTAGATACATAACCCCCATGTTGACTGGGCAAACAATACTGTTCTGGGATGGAGTCAGTACTGCCTTTCTCACTGTTGAACTCTGCTGTTACCCCTGTTCCCTCAGCAACTCAGGAGGATCTCCTCGAGTTGACGGCTGTCCCCTGGACCTAAGGATCATGTTCAGTAAGTCAAGAGTAGTCTGTCTCCCGCACCACAGACACTATGATTGTGCAATTGATCTCCTCCTAGGAACAACGCCACTTAATGGACAACTTTACTCTCTCTCTTCCTCAGAAAGAGAGGCAATGAACAAATGCATCTCAGAGTCTCTGGCAACGGTGATTATCCGTCCATCGTCATACCCAGTCAGCGCAGGTTTTTTCTTCATGGACAAGAAAGACAAGACCTTACGACCTTGCATAGCCTATCGTGGCCTGAAGGACAACACTATTGAGAACAGGTATCCTTTACCCCCCACAAGGATTTTTACCAAACTTGATCTCCGGAATCCTTACAATCTAGTCAGGATCAGGGAGGGCGATGAATGGAAAATGGCCTTTAACACGCCCACTGGCCTTTATGAATATTTTAGGGTTCCTAAAATGCCTATTTTGACCTCCTGTGACACTTACTTGTACTGTTCAGTCGCCTGCATCACAATAAAGTCCCACTTGTGGTTCAGCCACTTGTGCAGGTGGTTGTATTGGGCCTGCAGTAAGACACACAGTAAGTTACTCAGTCACTGCTGCAGCAGAGATGACTCAACACATACAATCTTTACTTTAAACTTGAAAGAAACTAAAAAATATCCTAACTGATGCAAAAAAAAGTCTATTTAATGTAACAGGCGTGGAGGGGAGAGAGTAGGTGGTAGAGCTGAAGATCTTAGACCGAACCCGTCGGTTCGGGTCGGATTCGGTCTTAATTTCTATTTTACACGGGCTCGGTCTTGCGCTCCGGGTTGCGCGCGCGGTAAATGAGCGGTCAGGTTATAAATTGAGATTAAAATGGATGCTGAGGAGGTGAAAAGGAGGCGATTACGTCTTGCACCAGCAAAGAAAGCAAAGTCTGAGGTTTGGAAAACTTTTGACCATGTGCATGAGCAATGAGTAGCCTAGCCTTCTGCGCCATGTAGTAGGCCTACGTGCGTACATTTGAATAATGTCGGGCTGTAAACTGGTTCGGGCTTTTAAAAAGCTGTCAATCAAAATGTAGTCTACTTGTCGGACTAGGGCCGAATTCTATCGGGCTCGGGCCTTCCCCGGCTGTCTCCCACGGCTGTCTCCCACAGCCGGGTGCGTGCCGAAAGAATGACACAGGGAGACCAGGATGTGGTGAGCAGAGCAGACAAACGCTCGTTTATTAATAGTAAGCACACAAAACAAAAACAGTGGCATATCCTGCTAGTATAAACAATGACCGACGGTATGTGGCACCGCCGGTCGAACTTAAATAGATCAGTTGACTACCCACAGTTGTGGGTTTCGCTGCACTCCGCGCAGGTGTGTCACGAACATCGCTGAGCTGCGGCGTCTCCTTTGTGTGGACCAGCGGAGCCTCAACGGCGCTTGGTGGCGAGACCTCAGGGACGCAAACTGGCTGAACCAGGATGGCGCTGGATGGCGGGACTCCCAGGGCGCAGACCGTTTACCCATTCTGGCGTGGGGCTGCGGGATCGTCTGGGCGCTGTCCAGCGATGCTGTCCTGGCACGGGCTACTGAGACTCCATGTGGCGCTGGCCGGTGCACCTTTCACGTGGGAGGCAATGGAACCGTTGGAGAGTGGGCCCTTGGTGGCGTCACAGCACTAGCCGGCTGGGGAACTCTCTCGGGGCTGAGTGGCACGGCCTTCGCGGTGGGAGACAGCCGGGGAAGATGCCGTGGCGTCTGCTGGTGGAGCCAGGGGGCGCTGGGTGGCACGACTCGGGCGCAGACTGCTCTTCCTGGCGCGGGGCTGTGGGACCACCAGGGTGCCATCCAACAATACCAGCCTGGCTGCGGCTGGCATGGTTGACGCTGGCTGCCCGGCTGGACCGTCCTGGTGCGGGGGTGCCCTCCTGGTGCTGCCCGGCAGAACCGTTCTGGCAAGGGGTGGCGTGACCGGCGGAGAGCTGGCAAAAGTAATCGGTTGGGGGACGCTCTCGGCGGGGCCCGGCGCTACCTTCCTGGTGCGGGCCGCGGGACGGGGAGAGTGGACCGGCTGATGAGCTCTCTCGGCAGTGGCCTACCGGACCCTCTTGATGCGGGGCAGAGGAACTGGGGGAGAGCTGGCCAATGTGGCCATCTGTGGCTTGGAGCTAACTTAGGGTCGGCGCCAAACGAGTTACTGTACCCCTCCGAACCACAGGCTGCTTTTGGTGCCAAGCTTAGCATTTTATTAATTTATATTTATCAAATCAAACGTGAAAACTTTTTCTCTAAGTAAAATGAAGGAAAAAACTAAAATATGAAAGAAAAAACACAGCTCGTTGGTATTTGCGTAAGGTCACATTTGGGCACGTAGTATGCTCATTGGTCTGGTGATATTTTGTTGTCATTACGTTGATGCGTACGTCAGTTAGTACTTCAGAAAGCGCGAAAGGACACCGTCCTTAGGAGGTTCAATACAAGCACTTGCCGCCTGCAACTCTTCTAAAAGTAAGACTTGCGATAAAAGAGAGAGAGAGGGAGAGGTCTGTGCATATACGTGGCTTGCAGGTTGGTGTTTTCGTTGACTACATAAACATACATAAACACAATACATTTCTCGAACGTCCTTTTTGGTGCCCCCCCGCGGCTACCTAAATGCCCCCCCATTAGAGTCGTTCTGACGCCGACCCTGAGCTAACTCCACCGAAGGCAACGCGGCACTGGGAGCGTTCCCTGGTGTGGTCCTCTGAGCGTGGGCGGGTGGAGCTGGCTCTGCGCAAGGCGGCATAGTGTTGGGAGCGCTCACCAGCGTAATCCTCCGAACGAGATCGGGCGGAGCTAACTCTACCGAAGGCGGCTCGACGGTAACTGCGATGGCCACGCGCTCACCAAAAGGTCTCCTCTGAATCGCCAGCCGTGTTCCTTGGAACGGCGCGCATGGGCCCCGCGTCTCTCCGAGGTTGCCTCCACACTTCCCGGCACGGCTCTACATAAAACAGCTCTAGGAAGTCCGCGAGGTCAGAGCTATGGGTCAGAATGTCTCTCCAGGATGCTGCTCTCCAGTCGGTCGGTCGGTCATGCTGTAACAGCCGTGGAGGGAATAGAGTAGGTGCTAGCCAAAACACACGGCTGTCACACGACGCAGGGAGACCAGGATGCGGTGAGCAGAGCAGACAAACGCTCATAATACTAGTAAGCACATGAAGGTAAAAACAAAAACACTGGCATACCCTGCTCATACAAACAATGACCGGCGACGGTTTGTGACACTGCCGGTCGAACTTAAATATCGTTAGACCAGTTGATTATGTGGGTTTCGGTGCACTCCGCAAAGGTATGAAGCAGTGAGTGGAAGCGGAGAGCGTGCGCTAAAACCAGCGCACACCGTGACATTATAGTGCAAAATAAGCGAAATCGACATAAACTCGACATCTTGGTATGGTATCACGCCATCACATGTTTTTCTAATAAATAATGTAAACTGGTTCACTTTCGATATTGCCTCAGCAATCACTTAACAGCGGTGTGTCCCTTCCACTCTTGGTCTATAGAGACAACAGCCTGTAGACACACCTGTTCATAGGGTTCCAGTATGCCTTTCTTGCGGATGTTCCTTTTGGCCAGGTAAATGGCTGCAATCACAAGAGGGTGAAGTCATTTAAGCCTTGTGGGTTCTCATACTGGCCAATGACAACAACAGCAGATTCTGTTGAAACCATAAGCAGACTGCTAACTCTTGAATGTATGTGTTTTAGTGTGTTTATATTTGTAGATGTTTTTGGATACATGTATATTGTATTACAAATGTGTGTCTAAATATATTTATGTATATGTTCTGAATAAAAATGTTTAGAAAAAGCAAAGGATGGTGTAATGGTTACTGTAGTCACCATTTAGCTTCATCCATTCTCTCATGCAAACACAAGCATTCTGCTTCTCAATAAAACATGCCGGGGAAACACACTCACCATAATCACAGTCCTCTGCCACCCATTTCTGTGTGGGCCAGAAGTATGGTGTCTAAAACAGGTTGTGGAAAGAAAGAAAAACATATTTTAATCTACAATATTATGTATATTATAGAATAGTATGCAGCATATTAAACATTCTATTATATATTATCTAATATTTGAACAGTGACACAATATCAATCAAATTTACTGTTTAAGATGAGGTTCAGCATCATTTTGCCCACACAAAGAATTCCATATTTGTTTTGTGTTTGTTGTCTATTCTCTATTCTTTTTTACTACAGAGAACAGAAAAGTCTAAAGTCCAAATCTTGTCTAATCTAATCTAATGCTTTAAACAGAGAAGATGTGCATGGTGATACCAGGATTTGGAGACTGTTAGGAATAAAGGTGCAGAGGACAGAGAGCTGTGTTTTTGTTTCACCTGGAAGCGGTACAGACTGTCATCATTGCACATCACTAGTTTCTTGTGGTTCTGCAGCGGGTAGATGTAACCGTAAGACACCAACATGGTGCTGAAGGCCTGGGCCTCTTGAGAAGACAACGGTTGGTGCAGCAGATACCAGGTGGAGAAGATGATAACAGGTGGAATAAAAGAATGGAAAAGGTTGTGTTACTTACATCCTATATCCTACGTGATATTTTTTGTATATTGGATTAATTCAAATAATGACTTAAATATCGTCCTTAGTGTGTTTCATAGGGTTATGGAAATCAGTTAAAAACCATCTTTTTGTAATGGTGAGTGAGCTGAGTGCAGGTGATGAAGTGAACGGAGACACAGTGAAACAGAATGGTCGAACGAGCCTTCTTACACTCGATTACTTTTAATAGAATAATCCAACAAAGAACAAGTTGATAGCGTGGCAGAATGCACAAACAATAACCAACAAATCCCCTCACCCCCCCCTCTCGCTTTTTTTTTTTAATTAAATGATTTTTCTAAATTCTTGATAACATCTATAGGAACAAGGTTTTCATTAGCCAGCAGCGAATATAAAACACAATGTGCCGACCTTCTTGTGTGTTCTTCATTTTGTTCAGAATCCACGAGATTACGTCCTTTCCTGCATGGAAACAGATATTGGATATTTACTCCATTGTGTTGACCTAGAGAATCTACTACTATTGTTATGTGTCATCATATTTACAGTTAAATCTTAGTCACATTTGATTTTTAATAAATGTATTGATTATTGATAGCCTACTGAATTTGTTATGATCTGGGTTGCTACTCCTGTGTCTTTCCTTGTGTTTTCTTGTGTTTCCCTTTTTCCCTATGTTCCTGTCTCCCCCTGTCTGTTTATATGAATGTGTTTGTATGTCTCTGTGTGTGTGGTGGGCACGGCACGGTGCTTAGCCATACTCTCCCGGCCCTGATCATCAAGGAATCTTCTATACCTGCTCCAGCTCACACGGCTGTGAGCAACTTCCAATCAAGCCTGTCAATTGGTCAATTTACACCTCGGTTCTTCAGTCACTCACCACCAGGTTGTTCTGCCAGTTATCGTGGTAGCTGTCGCCAGGCCTAAATTTCTGTATCTATGCTCTGCTCTACCAGCTTTATTCTTCGTGTGTTTAACCCCCGTTCTCCTTGTTTCCAGGACCTTACCTGCTCGCCACTGTCACATCACTCAGCAATTGTTCTCACCTAATTCCTCTAGTCAGGCCTGCCTTGAATTACTCCCACTCAGCACACTACCCCAGCATTCTATCCCAAGCTAAAATAAACCTTGTTTTTGAACGCTACTGTTTTTTGGCTGTTGTCCTCTTTTGAGTCCATTTTTACTCAAATGTAACCGAATTCTGCTTAATAATACGCTTTGATAGATTTCTACATATTACAATACATTATTATTCATTATTAATACATAATAAGTGCATTGTAATTACTGTGTTTCAGTCTCTAAAAAGATGATTCTATTAAATTTTAGTATGAATAAAGGGAAAAGAAGACATTTAATTTACATGGACAACCTCATTGAACCAGTCCTTTTGACACTGATCTTCCTCCTGACAGTCTTAGTCCAGATTAAAGAACCACTTTTGTTCCCAAAGCACTGCCCAGATTGGATCCACTTGTGTGCTGCCTTATATAGCATGTATTAGGAGCTTAACTAGCGGTGGCAGCCTGCAGGGTCCTTCTACACAGGGGATTTATTAAAACATAGGCCTATTGCATTGGTCCTATAGTGATTTTCACTGTTCACTCATGTCAATGTTGCAAGTCACTGAAAATATATTTAAAGATGAGAACTGCAGCTTTTATATTACGACTGATTATTGGTGCCGCCAGTATGACATTATGCAGCTTTAAAGGAACATGCCTCAACTGTGTTATATCTCCAAAGTATCTTAAATTCTCTCCCCAGCACACAAGTGTGTTTGTGGCTGCAGGGGAAGGGGTAGAGAATGGTGTGAGCCTACGCGGGGGAGGAACAGGGGGAGGACATGTTTGTAACACCGGTTTCAACCACAAGGGTAATTCCAGACCAAAGATCAAGTGTTTCTTCAACAAAAAAGGTTGTTCAGTGTGAGTGTCTCACCCGCAATCACGTGGGGGATGGTTGTAGTGTTGAGTTTTTGCTCTGAACCCTTCAAGCCACTCTTAGGGTCCTGCATCTCCACAACAATGGCTTCCAACTGCAAACCACACACACACAGTAAACAGCAGCACCTGAATATACAACACACAGCAAGTATGTACAGCGAACACCATGCCGCTGTGCACTATAATAATTATAAGAAGTATACACTAATTATACACAGTAGATACGTGATTTGTTCTGAACATGGTTAGTACTTCTACTACAGCAGATACATTATACTTATATTGGAACAGATACATGGTTATGACTTCTACTAGGGATGGGAATCGGCAGGGACCTCACGACCTCACAATCTATCTATAGATATTGCTATACAATATTAAGATTTTTTGTGTGGAAATGTAGTGTTTCCATACATTGGTTTTGAAATGAGGGGGATCGTGTTCTACAGGTTGTCTAAGTCTGCCATTGTTGTTGTTTTTTATCAACAGAACAGAACAGCATGTAGTTGATGTGAATAGACGATTGGATGATACCAATAATTCACTCCCACTAAGATTACATTGACTTTTTTCTGGCAAAAAAAAAAAATAACACCTGCAAAGGGTGGGATTTTTTTCTTGAAAAAGACTTATTTAAATCTAAATCATGACTCTATCTCCAGCTATACCATTCACAACCATCACAAATCATTTGAAGTATAGTATGATTCTAGTTCAGATGATCAGGTCCACATTGTGTTCAGCTGTGACTTTTCACTGCAAGGGCCAAGCAACAGCAAATATAGCTAATTGGCTTTAAGATGAGCTAGAGGAATTAGAGGTGATCTGCCTCTGTCATCAGATCTTGTGGTGCTAAACTTACATCAAGTATATCAAACAATATTGAAAAGAAATAACTACACTGGGAAAAAAGTTCAATGCATTTATATTGAGAAAGGCAGGATGATCATTGGAAATGGTTGCTGTCACTACTGTTAAAAAATAAATATAAAAAGATGTATCCTGTTGCTACAAAACACCAGAACACACCACAAACTCACAACAAAACAGAATTTGAGCTACTTCTGGAAAACATTTCACTATACCATTATCTATATGAGTCCATGGGAAACACAAAGAAAGGTATTTTAGGCTAATTACATTAATAACTCACCTTTTTGAGACAGTGCATTTGTGGTCGATAATGCTGTCCCCGGTTGGGGCGGACAGTCCTTATTGTCATGTTTACAGGGTAATGAAAAATTCAAACCCAGAGTGAAATCTTTCACTTTCCCAAAGCCAACCTGTAGTTACAGTCAAACAGCAGCAGACAGTCAGTCTTTGAGCTGGCAATGTAAGAGAAGAGGAATTATCTCCCAACCTACAGCTACGCCCTCCTCTATCTATTAGGATAGTGTTATCCTGTTTGACCTGATCCGTTGTCCAGGTTCCCTTATGAGAAAAGCCGATAGGAGTAGGACTGATATTTTCATTTTAAAGACCCCATTCTTCATCCATAGGAAATGAAGGGCCTTCTTTTCATACATTTATTTTTGTTTTATTTTTGTAGGCAACGGGCCAAATTATAAAATATCAAATATACTAAAAAATTGACATTTAACTATCACAGGGGAAGAATTTGAATGTGTCAACCCGAGGTCACCGTGCTTTAAACAAAAGTGCCTCGTCGTTTGTGCCATGACATAGGCCTGTTTTCCAACTGCCAGGCGGGGGCGCTAGAGGGATGCAGTTTGCCTATGTGTATGTAGCCAATTACTTTAGTCTTTCCTCACATTGCACACCTAAACTGGTTCCCCTACACATTTTGAAACCCCTGTACACTTGTAACGGTGCTTTTTATAAGGCATAATAATAACACTTAATTAAAACTGTAATACCGAATTGCCTACGTTTGATAAATTTGGACTTTCTTTAGACTATTTGGATACAAATTATTACCTAAACTAGGGATGGCTGGATTACCTCTCCTTAACAATAAATTCCTTTAATTTAAATATAGTTTATCAACTGTATTTAAATTGCACTTAAGTCATTTAGCGGACGCATTGATCCAAAGCGACTTACACCCTTGTGATTTGTCTACTTTGGGTTGTGGTGAGAATGACTGGTGTGGTAATATGAGGTTCACCCCTGCCATGTATCGCCAATGCAATAATCGCAGTGTTTAAATTTTTTTTTACATAATAATTCTACAGATTAGTGGTTTATTGCGAAGCAGGCTGTAGATCTATCTGGTCCAGGCATTTCTCCACTATGTACAAGAAAGTCAAGTATGGGGATGCGCGCTCACGTATATCTTGGTGACCGCGCCCCACCCGCCAGTCCGCTGCTCGCGCTCACAGACAGGAGCGAGCTCGGCTAGAGCCCTGCCTGTCTGCTGTCTGTATCGATGAAGTTGTTTCAAAGATGGCGGACTTCCTGCCGTCCCGGTCCGTTTTATCTGTATGCTTTCCCAACTGTCTCCTATCGAACGGCGAGGCAGAGCAGCTACGGATATCTAAGGAGATAGACAAGTGTCTTAACCGAGATAAGACATATGTAAAACGGCTCGTAAAGATCCTGCTGCTCGGCGCGGGAGAGAGCGGCAAGTCCACTTTCCTCAAGCAGATGCGCATCATCCATGGCCAAGACTTCGACCAGAGGGCCAAGGAGGAATTCAAAGCCACGATATATAGTAATGTAATAAAAGGCAAGTAGAGAAACAACAACAGTCTTTTGGCCGCCATGCTGTGGTACCGAGTCGCTTTGGGCCTACTTTGGGGAGTTATTCCTGTGGTTTAACAAGTGTGAAAGTTTCTCGGCATGCTAGCTTCTGTAGCTGTACTGACTGGAGGGCGACTTTCTCTGTTCAGCAGCCACTGAGCTAGCCTGGCTAGCAGGCTGAGCTAGCAGGCTGGGCTAGCAAGAAACGCCCATGTTATTTGTGTTTGTCTGCTGGGGTGCTGGAGAACAGTCCTCGGTTACACGCGGCGATCCTTTGTGTAATTTCACAGCTACATTCCAGCTAACTTTGTATGTAAAAAAAATATAACAACAAAAAAAACATTCCTTACTGCAAAACTTTTCGTCACATTGTGCGCCTGTGTCATTGTTCAGATATTAATAGCCATGCTGCGTAAAATTCAGATCATAGTGATGGCATGAGAAATGGTGCAAGCAACAGTTCAGTCATACACTTGTCAGTAGTTGACAGCTGGTATTTTCCTCCGACCTGCTCAATAGATGTTTATATTCAATGTGAATTTGAACTTATTTTATTTTACTGTCTTGGTAGGACATGGTAGTGATCACAAAAAGCAGCATCAGCAAGCCTAACTAAAAGAGCAATCACTAATACGTTGCTTCCTAAAGACAAAAAATGCAGAGATATTTCTGTTTCATTTGTGTTTGTGTGTCTGAATTAACTGGGCTGATTGTAGGCAATGCCCCCTAGAAAACACTACTGCCATAGATCTAGCTTTGATGATCTAGATTCTAGAAGATTGCATTTTTGTCCCACCCGTTGAATAAGGTGTATTATTGAGTCGCATACGGTTATGCCTTGAGTGACACAATCATCTATCAAGACTTGTGGTTTAGAAGTGTGGAAAGCCCTGATGAATGGAATGAAAGATTCGTACGCTAACAAAACACCCTGGTTATTTGGGGAAATTCTGCCATAGATGGAAACATGATAGCCTAATCTATCACAGAACGTTGTATGAGTATTCTAAATGTAGGCACGCAATTGGAGGTGGGGGTGGTTTCTCACACATTTTTCAGTATCATGAGTCAGTAGGATGTCCCTGTGTGCACTGAGCTGTAAGATTCTTTTTTTCCGTAGGTGTGTAATACTAGGGAGTTCCCATTGACGATAATCTATATGTATAACCTGGTTTGTGAAAAGCCTGAATTACCCAGGAGATTATGTTTTCTTTACAAACTCTTGGCAGGCTCCTCCTGCTAGACAAAAGAGATTCAATTAACCCAGAGTTTTATCATCCTAAAACTGACATTAAAGCGGTTCTGTCAGGATTGTTAATGCCACACACTAGTTTCTTTCTAATTGATTTGAATTCCTTAGCCCACATTTGAATGGGAAGATATTATATCTGTTATATCTGATGCACTGATATTTTATGATGCAGGATACTCCACATTCTAGTGCTTTACATTTAACGGTTTGCCAGCAACCACGGTATTCAAATATCTCTCTAATGCCTCCCCGGTTGACTATTTGCATTCTACAAGAATGGTCTGTTTTTCAGGCACAGCCCAGCCACTGTGGCGCTATATCCTGCCTCGTATTTTGAGGACCTAGAGCTCAGGCGTGCATGTTTTTTTTTTTTTTTTTTTTTTTTTTTTTTTTCTCGTTCAAACAGTGTCTCCCCAGAGAAGACAGATGAGCCCCTATACAGTCTCCTTCCCCATGGCATAGACTGGAGAGGCTAACAAACAAGCCATCTGGCCTGCCACTGCCACAAAGACCCCAGCATGTTTTCACAGGCATTTTATTGTCCAGGAATGAGCTTTTTTTTTTTTTAGTTAAGTAATAGTTATTACAGAGAGAATAAAGTAATGAAAAAAGGTACCGTTCAAATGTGAACGGTACCCAACCCTAGTCCTGACCCCCTTGCTTATTGCATATTAGCATTTTGCCTGCTCAGTTGCTAGTATTCCTTGTATCCATACATTAGTACACTGACACAACTCTGTCTAGTGAATAAAAAGGATGAGTCTGCGATTTCACGTGCAAGTTGCAGAGTAGTTATCTACCTGTTCTGATTGGAGGACTCGAGTGACTCGAGCACTAGATTGCTTTTTTTTTTGTAGTGAATTCTTGTGCTTTATTTTACTGTGAGAATAGAGAAGCGAAGACTGGAAATGCTTGTTCAGCATCACTCAAATGAAATCTCACTCAAACAAATCTCTCTCTGTGAGAGAGATAAAATTATCAACTGTATTTAAATTGCACTTAGGTCATTTAGCGGACGCATTGATCCAAAGCGACTTACACCCTTGTGATTTGTCTACTTTGGGTTGTATTGCTGTGGTGAGAATGACTGGTGTGGTAATATGAGGTTCACCCCTACCATGTATCGCCAATGCTATAATCGCAGTGTTTTAATATTTTTTTACATAATCACTGATGCACTTTATAGCTCACCTATCAAGGCAGAACAGACATATAAACACATTAAATATACTGCTTATGACCAGGACCTTGCATTTCACATGTCGGTTTTCTCTCATTGCGGTGTTTGCCATATGTTTGTGCTTTACTAATGGGGAAAATGCTTGTTAATCCAGAAGTGGCAAGCGGCAATCTCCGGTGCTGAAAAATGAATCCAATGCGGGAAGTGCCAAAATCTGCAGTTCCTCGAATGGCCATTTGAGACTGGCTCCAAACGCGAGTCAATCCCCATAGACTCACATGTTAAAATGTCCAACCAGCAGAAATATACATGTTTACAGACTGGTACATGCAACTCATCAGTTTAAGTTATAGTAAGCCATTTCCATCCATTTATTCATCCATTATATATAGCCAGGAGTTATCATACACATGTGCCAAATGTCATCACTTGATGTCAAACGGGTCAAAAGATATAAATATGTGGCCATCATAACACAACAATAGATTCTGTTTAACCCTTGTATATTCTTAAAGTTCTGTATACTCCCGTTGTCCTAAGGGTGAAAAATGAAACGACGCATCTTGAACTTTTTGGTGTACGATCCATTCAATATTTAGAGCTACTGATTCGATTTATTAATAAATATATGTTGGTATATTATTTAATGATCTAAACTTGTGCAGCAAAAACTCTAGTACGCTACTTCCTGTTTTAGAGGGTGAGTAGCAGTAATGTGTCCAGACGGGCAAAGGGATATGCGTGATGGTTTATTATCGTATGTTTTCATATTGTTCTGTTCCAACGGGCTGTGGGTGGGCCGTGGGAATGCGCACACAACTTGCATATTTAAGTGGTTACTCATGCAACATATTTTTGGAAAGCTAAAATTCTTGTGATTAGATTGATGCAAACCATTTCAAGACAAAATCACAACAGCGGGTATAATCAACAACTCTTGTCAGACTACACACAGAAAGAATCAATTACAAAATAAAGGCAATGCCTTAATTTTGCCTATGAAGCCTCATAGTAATCCACCTATGAATTATATTTTAACAAAAATGGTCTTGGTACGGCTTAATTTGTCCTGCCACAGTCTCATAATTAACCGTAAATATTTGTATGCACCAAAAAGTTGACGAGAGTTTACTTTTGCATCTCGCTTGGAGTGGTAGCTGCAATGAGAGGGCAGAAACTAGGTCACATGCTCACAATCTCTCGTAGAATTAGATAATTTAGTAGACGCTTTTATCCAAAGTGACATCATCTGTATCATCAGCTGACAGCCGATGATACAGCTGTATTACAAACATTATAAATTGAGGTTTCTCTCTTTGTTATCCAATTTTATGATGGACAGGGTGTTGTACACCATCAGCACCAAATTTGGGTGACACTAATTTCCTGGCAATCGCTTTTCCCCACTGCTTTTACATTGGGCAAAAGTAGTATCTGGTATCACCTCCAGCGAGCTGAGGTGATACCAAAAGGTGACGTGAAAACACTGCAGACTACTGATTGGTCAGAGAGAATCATCACTGCGTCATTGCGCGACATGGGATATATTGCTTCTAAGTTTCTATAGCGACCACATTTTTATAATTCACAATGTTTACAAGTCCTGGAATAGATCCCTTTTTTATATGAATTATTATTCCTTGTGAGGAGAGGGGCCAATGTAGGGGCCAATTTCACAACTCTAGATCAAACTAGGTGAGGGGCTAAATTTGTGATGGGGCAAAATCATTTGGTAAACTTATCATGAGCATTTTTCAAACCTGTGCCCACACTGCGCCTTCACTTTAGCCCTCAAATGCATTTTTGTGCACGCGCGTGTAAATAATCCTTTCTCTCCCTGTCTCTGTGCTTTTTTGCTACTGACCTTCTTGGAACACAACAAGGACCCAGGCTGGTCTCCGGATCCCAGATTAAGAGTCACTAGTGGTTGTGGTGACCTCTGGGTGGGTTGTGAGTAGTGCTTTGACAAAGTGTGTTGTGTTATTGTGTTGCAGTCTGGAATGCTGCTTGCCTGCTTGCTGGACCCTCTAAGCCAGGGCTGATCCCTGCCTGCGATCTTTAAACATTGCATGTGTTTGCATCCTGCTATTGTTTACCCAGGTCATGACTAGGAGCTGTGTTGGGGTGTTCTCAAGTACATTCTGAATTTAACCAAGTATTTGAAGGCTACATTTTAGGTTTTAATAGGCTTGGATGGTGGTTGGCCTAAGTGGAACAGTGAATAAAGAGCCCACCAATTTTAGCCATGGTTATATGTCGGAGGTCAGGAAGTGTAGAGGATTGCGTAATCTGAAATGCCAGAAATTCCACTCATGCAAACAATCCCATACACTGGAGCATGCTTACGCATACACATATACAAACATACATGCACCTGCACTCGCCATCTTTGGTCCTTTTTTAAATTACCTTGGACTGTATGTGAGGCTCCTGCTAGCAGTATTATCTGCTTACAGCTATGTGGTTATTGCCTGTTTTTGACCAAGCGGCAACCACAGTGTCAAAGCCAGTGCAGAGTTGCTTGCAGTACTGTAGCAAACCAGTTAAGTAAAATGAAAGGTGCACTAAACTGATGTATTGACCTTCATCACCCCAACCACAAGTACCATAAACTTGTGTGCTGTTGCGGGAGTCTGTGGTCCAAATATGATGTTTACAAATCAAAAAACTGTTGTGGGTGACTTTTAATCTGTCGACTGTGGCCGAGACACTATTAAAAGTCTTGGTTGTGTTGTATATCGCACAGAGAAATGTAACATACGTCGGTCTGTCTATTTAACAGCCAGGAAAGGAAGAGTGAGCAAGAGATGGGACATAGATAAGGAAGGCCACATCTTTCCACAGCAATAGAAAGCAGACAGAATATGCGTGTATGCACATTCCCTGCAGACAAATGAATTAGCCCACATGTTGAGTGCAGTCCAGGACTGTACCATGTTGTCACAGCAGGGGGTGTTTTGCGAGCGTGAAGGAGAGTTCATGCACGCAGACAGTGACCTGCGTAAGAGTGGTACCCAGCTTATCTGCAAAGACACCCACTACCTTCCTATTTATACTACAGCCCAGGGACTACACACCCCCGCTCTGTTTTTCATATAAACACATTTTAGCTGTAGATTTTCTGCTTGTTGTGTGCCTCTCTGTTTATATTCTTTACAAGGACTGAATTATTGTTTGTCGTGAATCTGTGAATTAGAAGTGCATCCATAAGTCATCGTTTTTGCACCAGAGATGATGATGATTTTATCTGTAGGGCTGAAAAGAACCTCTCCACATAAAGCCATCATATCAGCAGATTACAGACTGCTGGATATATTTATGTGTATTTTATTAAATTTCAAATAATGACATTTCATCGCTTTCCCCCTTGCAAACGCTTCTCTAGGCAGCCTACAGACCTCTTTAACTTTCTTAATCAGCAGAGATGGGAGTGAGAACAGAACTGGGAGAAAATATGAATATTTGAATACAATAACCAGCTATATGTATTCAGAGGGGTTGCGCAATATATTGGTGACCACATCTGAGTAAATATCTTCGTGAACATAGACATTAGAACGATTTTCTAATGTCTAAGTTCATGACATTTTAATTCATTATTTTGGATAATTAATACTTTTATCGGATAAAACTTTACTGCTTTACTTTCTGAGAGGATCCAACTGTGCTGCTGTGACGTCTTGCTGATACAAACTATACCTGATATGAAGTTTGATAAAGCTTCTTCCCGGTTTCCGCTCTGCTTTTGTCATCCTCTATGTAAAATCAACAGGTTCTTCAGGCAAAAGTAGTTATTTAAATATTAATTTGGGGCCTTTAATTGACAAATGTGGGTGTTAACAGGGTGGGTTCTTGTAGGACACCTTAAAGTTTGACTGGGATTTATAAAGCGAACTTTGCGTGGAGAAGTACATACGCCAGGTTTTATAAATCTCAATATTTTTTTGGTTACGTACTTTCTTATATTCTCCGTACGTAAGGTTATTTGTGACTCCATACATGGAGTTTTATAAATAAGGCCCCAGGAATCTATAATATAGTCCGAAATGGTTCAGAAATTAGTAGCAATGAAAATGGGGTATACTGCAGGGCTGACTGCAACAGGAAGTCATAAGTGACTCGTAGTGAATGGAGGGCATATTAAATGCATTTATTTACCACCAAATGTGACCCAAACCCCACCCCCCCTATTTCTTAAATGTCCATACTGGTGTTTAAGACATAGGGGTGTGAGAATAAAGGGTAAAAATAAAAACATCAATGCAATACAGCCAGCGAGATAGTTCTGTCCCAACTGTAACAGTCTCTGTGTTGCTTTGTCCTTTCTCCCCCAGGAATACGGGTGCTTGTAGATGCACGGGAGAAGCTGAACATTCCGTGGGGGGATCCATGTAACCAGCGCCATGGGGACACCATGATGGCATTCGACACTCGTTCGGCCATGGCCCACGGCCACGGCTTGGTGGAGACCAAGGTGTTCCAGCACTACCTGCCCTCCATCCGGGCCCTGTGGGCCGACCTGGGCATACAGAACGCCTACGACCGCCGTAGAGAATTCCAGCTGGTGAGTGTTTGTGTCCTAAGCCATATTATGGTTGGCTATGTGTGTACGCTGGGGCAGGATAGCCTAGTGGTCTAGGTGTTGGACTCCCAGCCGGAAGGTCGTGGGTTCAATCCCCGGAGGTGGCCTA
>JAOEHI010005184.1:0-37097 GCA_025447815.1 Percopsis transmontana | reverse complement strand
TAAAAACTTACATTTGTAAGATGTGTGCTGTGCTCACCTACAGTCATGAGTGGGATATTAAATGTCACTTACACTTACTTGTGCAACAAGACCAAGGAACAGATTACCCTCAGATTGCATTGTTTTGATGGTAGATTTGAATTGCAGATGCAATTCAAGGAGGATTACCTTAATATCTGTTGTGTTGGGTTTGTCCCGCCTTTTGATTGGCCTGTGGCATGTCTTGTGGTAGGTTATAGCTGTACGGGCTCATCCATCTGATTTTGATTTGGAACAAGCGGTTAGGTGTATTGGCTGGTTGCTAAGCTATTGTTTTGCTTTCACTATGATTACGGGACAGATGCTTTGACATCATCTACTACTTTGATAATAATCAAAGCTCTTTTTGAGTAGTATTTGACTGTCAATGATAAGCTTACAACCACAAGGCCAGTATAATTTGTAGACTATTGTTTAAGACGTATGTCTCTCTTTGCCATGTTGTCAAAGAGAGACTGCATTACAGTAGGTAGGTACTCCTATGGTACACACTTCACACAATGAGAGTATGTATCATTAAGGGATATAGCCTAGGCTTATCATCATTTTAATTCCAATATCTTCAGTTTTTAATTATCTGCTTTATTCACACTAGATTTAAAAAATATATTTAAATTCCCCAAGGTCACATTAATGTGGTATTTTGCTAAAAGTTGCAGTTACAGCATTTAGCAGACGCTTTTATCCAAAGCAACTTACAATTACATTGTTCTATTACATGGAGCAGGTAGGGGTTAGGCATCTTGCTCAAGGATGCTTACAGGTAGGCCGACTCTGGGGCTTGAACTGACGACCTTACGGCTGGGAGTCCAACACCTAGACCACTAGACTATTCTGCCCCACAAGTTCTGCCACCCACAAGTTCTTTTAGCAATTTCAAGAGAGTCCCCTGAGTAATCAATCTGAGATTGTAACTCTCTCAATTAAGCCTGAATGTAGTCAAAATTGGAGATTATGTTGAATGGAAAGTAGATTTTTCAACCTATTTACCCATCAAATATGATTGTCATTGACCTCATAAATATATATTAACTGTGAAAATTCTTGCAAGATTAAATTATTACAGACAAATATTTTTTTATTCTGTATAATACAGCCATACATATGACATTATTATTATTATTATTATTATTATTATTATGACCCGCAATTGTAGAAATCAAGGAGGTGGGGTAGTGGTTTATATATATCTTGGAAATCTACCATGTGGTTTACAAGCAACCAAACTGAAGTAAACAAATGCAATTTGGTGGCACATTAGTTAATTGTGTGTGTTTGCATGGAAAGTTGGTAAGTGAGAGCAAACAGTAGCCAGTGATGCTGCTCAACCCTGATGCTCCTGGTAGCAGCAATTGGATTTACTCACTCAAAGACTGGAATTTCAAATATCGCAGGAATAATTTGTCGCCTGCTGTTTGCTCTAGGACTGGAATTCCTCACGTCCAGGTTAGCTGTAGAAATGAAGCTGTAATGTTGCAATCTGTTGAATAATTGCGATGGAGCAAATGGTTTCTTTAACATTTGCTTTCTGAAGATAATTTGCTGAACAATTTTTTTTAAAAATTATATTCTGACAAGTTTGACTAGTGTTGTCAGTGTTGTTGGCGCAGTTATCACCTCTGTTAGCTCTACACCAGTTTGAGCCTAACGTATGTGATTCGTCCCTCGTTGCTTTCATCCATTTTATGTTTATTTGTGTTTTGAGAAAGCATGGCAGGCTACTGGGGCCTTAGCATCCAGCATCTGGTGGAAAGGTGCCACAGCATTGTCATACTGCTGAGTCATGCTGTAAGCTTCCTTTTATGTTAGAAATACTGGGAGCTGTCTTCTACATTTTTTTGGTAGTGTATTTGTCTAGTCGAGACAAGTTGTAGTTGCTTAGTATTGGAACAAAATATTAAATAGGTAATGTTAGTCATGATAGCAAACGCGTGTAAACATTCAAGGAATCACTGGAACAAAGATCACCACAAACTCAAAGAAACGGGGGCCAGAGAATGGACTTATTTATTTGTATGTCTGGGTGAGCAATTTCTTTTTGTGTGTTAGACACATGGTAGAGAGACTAAGCAAGTCAGCAGTATGCTGTGTAAATTAATCAGAATTGAGGCGTAGTAACGCGTAGGTATGAACACATTTGTTAACTTGAAACTTGCATAATGTAAATGTTGGGGCTTTGCTCTGTCATACTAAAGGAAAACCTGCATAGCATGTTGTGAGCAGAGTAGACTCATGGTATATACAAAAATACAGCCGGGTTGATTTGCAGTTTACAATTCAAATAGCGGTTTAGGCTGAGTTACTGCATCCATTGCTTTTGCTTTTTGTAACTGTATTGTAGGTTTTATTTCTCTGTAGACTTTCCATACCGTAGATTCTCTTGAATATATGGACGATAATGGCTTAAATATGAGTGATATAGCTAAAATTGATTATATTATGTTAAACTTACAGAGGCCTTACAAGTGAGTAAAGTCATTGGTTGTATTTAATTATTTTCTACTGCAGTAGTTTTCATAGTTATTAGTTGTTTGTGTCTGAGTAATTAACCCCTCCCTAGTAGCTATGTATTGTTGAGGTATATTTGTGTAATAGGGGTGTTCCTGTGTCAAATTCACTGCTACAGGTATAGACCATACAGCGTTTTCCTTTTTTAAATAGACACCACAGGGGGGATTTTATCTCCTCTGTGAGTTGAGGCTGGTCCATATGAACCGTCTGGCCTCTATTAGTCTATTGTTCAGCTCCAGCGGCCTCCTCCTTCAGTGATGTCACAGCATTCCCAAGAGAGGATAAATGAGTTAGTGTTAGGGCAGATGAGCAGTATCGTGAATGCTGGGGATTGTGGGCTGAAGGGCACAAGTATAGAAGTAAGATTGTGCAAATGCACTTGGCAACACTCCCTCCATAAGTAACATATATGAGCTTCTAATTTAATATCATAGTATGCACCCACATTCAGGATTAAGTAGGCTCCATATTGTGAACTGCATATAATTTTAGTTCAATTTTAGTACTAAGATCAACTCTCAGCATGGGCAAGAGAAGTGTTCTGTATGTCTGAATCAAACCAGGGTCATGTGTGTTGTTGATCACCATGAATTAATTGCATGTATTTGATATATTTAGACCAGGACCCTTGTTTAATTTAGCCCCATTTAGTATCTCTGATACAAATGGCAAACTCTTGAAATAGTCCAATTGTTTTTGTTTTGTCCCCCCACCTCCTTTTTATTTTTTTTTATTTTTTTATTTTTTTACAGTTCTTCAATATGCTGCAGTGAGTGATGCACCTTGTCCTTTTATTCATTATGGGCATTTTTGGGGCCCAAGCGTGCTCTGACTCAGGGGGCTGTCCCACTAAGCAGAGCAATGACACCAAGGACTACTGCTACTCAGCCCGAATCCGAAGCACTGTGCTCCAGGGCTTGCCTTTTGGAGGGGTACCAACTGTCCTTGCCCTAGACTTCATGTGCTTTCTGGTGAGTTATTTTGGCCTCATGGGTCAGATCCGATTCTGTGTGTGAAATGATTGATCGTCATCAAATTTAAGTAATCGAATGATGGGTAATGAAACAACAACTTACAACTTGATCAAAATGTAAAATAATGTTCTGTATTATATGTTATCGTTTAGACTGAACATTGTAAGCAATTTGAAGATGTCCGTTTGTATTCATATAAGTAGGGAGGAGCATTTACCATCATTTGTGCCATATTACATTATTTTTACTGCCATTTTACATACTCAAAATAACCAGATATATTAAAACTAAAAAATAACTGCAGTCAACCCAGGAGACTACAGCTGTAAAATAGACCAAATGTCCCCACAGCGGCATCGCAGCAGGTACGGGGGGATTTTCTGTTTTTCAGTCACACTGAACCTGACTGAGTCCAGCTGTCCATGTGGTTCAGACTTTAAGTAACGCCCTAATGAAGCAAATGAGACTTTCAGAGCCGGTTGTTATATTGAAATTTCAAACAGGCTGTCATGGTTTTAGTAATTGAGAATGTTTTCTTAGCTTTGTATTGAGTAAAAATGTAAGATGTTTTGGCAATAATCTTGTCTATTCCAGGGGCTGTTGTTCGTATTCTCCATCTTGCGGAAGTTGGCTTGGGACTATGGACGCCTCGCGCTGGTGACTGATGCTGACAGGTACTCGAGTATTTCAAGCAATGCGACCAAATTCAAATTTCCATCATTACATTGATAGGTCTAAGCTTGGAAGTGTTTCTTCTTGACACTATCATTCTTGACACTATCATTCCTCATGGTCCCTGGGATGTATTTGCTTAGTTGTAGCATTCAGTTATACTGGAAAGTCATTGTCAGCAAATCCACATATCACAAGGTTTCTTTGGTAACCTGTTACATTTGTCACAGTGGAGAAACGATGTCTAGACTGCTTGGGTGAGGCTATATTTGGAGAAACAAATACGATATGAATAAGAACCTTCTTTCTTCCTATAGAGAATCCCCAGGCCCCATTAAAGACGCTGTTTGTGTCTAAGAGACTATAGTTCCCCTGTTATGATCTGATGATGTACACAGCCATTGAGTTTTTTTTGTGTACATATAGCTCAAGGGTAACGTGTCAATTAAGTGGAAAAGCCATATGTTTTCTATGTGAGCAGCCTGTCCTGAGGACTACATTTAGCTGTTGCTTTATATAAGTCCTATATCTCAGAGAGAGAGAGGGTGGGCGGTACATTGAATGCTGTTGCAGGCCAGAAGCGGCATGACTCTGCTCCATTACCTACATCCCCTTTTTCTGTTTGTCCGCCGCTGCTGCCTCAGTATTTGTGCAGCTGCATATGTCTGTGGAGAAGTGCAGTTGGAGTGTGGGAAGGGCACAGCGCAGTCTACTCTCATGGCGTTTAGTGTCCATTATATGGCCTGTGATTCAGTGAATGCTCACTGGGCTCTTACCAAGTCAGCTGTATTAATTGTGAATGATGCAAATAAAATTGAGCCTATAGAAAATGGATACCAAAAGACCTGTCCATTATCCTGACAGTCTTTAGTGGTGACCAGCATTGGTAGACCAAGCTGACTTTAATACTTTTGTTTCTCTCTTTTGACCAGAAGAATGGATCAGCGCTACAGCCGCCTGGACGATCGGGAATAGTATGTTCTTCTTCCCCCCCCCCCCGTGCCGAAGCGTCACTACCTCTTTGTTTGTCTCTACTCTTTTTCCAGTGCTCTAACTCTATTCTCCTCCACTCTGCCTAGGCCACCATGGGGTTTAGCCTTCTCACTCCTCGGTGCTGTAGCGTTTTTTTTTTTGTTTGTTTTTTCCTCCTCTCTCCTCCTCTCCTACAGGCCTTTACCAATGCCAGGCCCCCCTAATCAGTCTTTCCATCCTTATCACACTGTTCTACTTGGCTATTGAGTCTCTCTTACCATACTAATCAGATCTGTATGTGCTAATCTGTGTTGACCTCTTTGTCTGGCGTCCTTCTGTGTGAGCGCACAGGCGGCATGCTTACATTGAGAGGTAATGCTTACCTGACCTACAGTGTGTGTAGACACAGGCCCTGACAAGGTGCAGCAGCGTATCTTGGCCACTAGAGCTGTGCTGAGCCATCTCCAGAACTCTACAGGAGTGTGGAAGAGGAAGCTGGCTTGTGACAGCTGTAGGCTCGCTCCTTGTTCCGTTAGATTTTCGTTATAGAGGTCTGGTCATCTTTTGAAGTAGTTTAACATCCTAGCAAATTCAGCAGAGCACATGCCCCGCTCATGCTTTCCATTTAAGTAGAAATATGCAATATATTCCTCTTCCTGGGGGAGTACAATCAAACTTATTGTATTTAAGATTTTTTTCTGAGCATGACCTGTGACTCTGTTAGACTGTAGATGGTCATAACCAACCCCCCCACCCCCAGTCTTGTCTCTTGATGTAAACTGTGTTTCTGTCATGTTTACTCTGTCACTGAGTTCCTTTGGAGCTCAGACAATTATTGTCTTACCTCCTTTCCTCTGATAGAGCAATGTTGTGCTCAACCTGTGCAAGCTAGCTACATTTCTGTGCAACCCAGCAACCCTCTGATACTGCATGGAATGGAACTGTAGAGGTTCTGTCCAGTTTCTGCTAAATCTGTCAACACCGAATGAACAAGGATGAACCTCTGCAGGCCATTTCAGAGCATACTCGTGTCTGTGCGTGTTCAGGAGTGTATGTTTGCGTGTGTCTTATGTTGTCTCAACTGAAGCTACTGAGACACAGAAAGTACTGTTAACATTCCCTTTCTCACTGTAATACTGTTTTGGCGGGTCAGGTTGTGAGCGTTATGCATTTTCGTGTTTATACAGCGTTGCATCTGCCATGACCTCAGAGGCCCACGAACGCTACGAGCGCCTCACCTCTGTCTCCAGTTCAGTGGATATAGAGCAACGAGACACCGTAAGCTGGCCCTTCTCTCCACTGGCTCAATTTGAGATCACCGTGTTCCTTGCCTTGCGTTGACTTCTGTGCCATCTCTCCTATTTCAGGGCTTCTGTTCCTGGCTAACAGCTATCTTCCGCATCAAGTGAGTCATACTGAAGTATATTGGATTAGTACAGCTATTAAGATGGTTTATCTCAAGGCCTAGTTGAAAAAAATGGACTCTGGTCTAATTATCTGCCCCAAATCGGTTTGTTATCATTATATTGGCAATAAATGCAAGTGCATGTCCTGTATATTTGTGTGTGTGTGTGTGTATATCTTTGATATATATATATATATATATATATATATATCATACATACATACATACATACATACATACATACATACATACATAGATGGATGTTGCTGCTGAGTGGTCTGCC
Source organism: Percopsis transmontana (assembly GCA_025447815.1). NCBI lineage: Eukaryota > Metazoa > Chordata > Actinopteri > Percopsiformes > Percopsidae > Percopsis > Percopsis transmontana. The sequence goes on along the minus strand of JAOEHI010005184.1, from coordinate 30,241 downwards.
TATGCGTTTAACCATAGGGACGAGGAGATTAGGGAGAAGTGTGGCGAGGACGCAGTGCATTACCTGTCCTTCCAGCGCCACATCATCGGCCTGCTAGTCGTGGTGGGTGTGCTGTCCGTGGGCATCGTCCTACCTGTCAACTTCTCCGGAAACTTACTTGGTGAGTTGAATTGAACAACCGTTTTCTCTGACCTTTTTTATAAGTGACTTGCTACTGTAGTAGCGCATGTGCAAATAGTATAGTTTTTATATTGATATGTAAATATATTTAGTACACTGCAAGAAGTCACAATAATGAATGAATCAACATTTGCGGGTATGCAAGGCTAATTCATAATCAGATTTGCACTTTCCTTGCCACTCTTAGTATGATATTCTAAACTTGCTCTCAATGTTAAAATCCCAATCCAATCTTACTCCTTGTATCTTTCCAACAGAAAACAATGCCTACAGCTTTGGGCGAACCACTATAGCAAATTTAGATGCCAAGTGAGTAATTCCCATGTCTTTTCTTCGTATGACATTTTGTTAATATGGCTTCTGAACACTGCAGTCTTCCAAGCCTTCAGTGTCTGCTACGGGTATGAATAGCTAGCCTGTGTGTTCCCTAGGAATCCTCTGCTATGGCTCCACACCACCTTCGCCTTCTTCTACCTGTTACTGACGGTGTACAGCATGCGCCGGCACACGTCCAAGATGCACTACAGAGAGGACGACCTGGTGAGTGGCTCTACCTTCAGCACTGGGCGCTTTACCTTGGCACGTCGTCACCAAAGCATCTCCATCTTTGTGCGTAAATGTGTTTTTTGGTAATGACTTCCATGTCTTCATCTCCGTTCAGGTGAAACGCACTTTATTTGTCAATGGAATCTCCAAATATGCAGAGGAAGATGAAATAAAGAAACACTTTGAGTAAGCACTGTTTTTAGTATCTCTCTGGCTGCGTGATGTACAGTGCTTTCTCGGCATGTGCAAACTGTGTAGTGACCATATTAGACTCTATGACAGCCATGGCTCTTCCTGTCTCAAGCTGGGTCCTGTGGTGGGGGGTCGCACAATGGCAGTTCTATATTTGTAATTGTCCCTAATGGGAGCCAGATGAGCCAGATGATGCGAGTCATGCGTCAGGATGGTCTGAGATCGGGCGGGGGCTGGTTGGTGCTATTGCTGCTCAGCCAAATAGCATTAAGCCAATTCTTATCCCCGCAGTCTTCACACTACTTTTCCTTGACTGACTTTTGCACTCCTCAAGGCATATTGACTGTTTGTATTTTGCTGCACTAAATAGATGTAGCGCTGGTTTGTAGTGTAAACACAATTTTACCATCACTGTTTGTGTTGATAAAACAGTTGTGGAAACCTTGTGTAATTCCACCTCCCCTCTTCTCTATCTCTCTCTAGGCATGCGTATGAAAACTGTATTGTGCTGGAGGCTCGAATCTGTTACAATGTGGCCAGGTTGATGCAGCTAAACTCTGAAAGGTGTGTGTACGTGTGCGCTAATGAACACACACATTTGTCCTGTCATTCTCCAATTTAATGAGGCTACTATTCACCGGTCAGTGATGCATCTGAGTGACAGCTGTCGATTTGTGTGCAGGAAGAAGACGGAGCGTAGCAAGAAGTTCTATACAGACCTGTACGCCAAGGAGCATCTCGACACTATGATCAACCCCAAGCCCTGTGGACACCTCTGCTGCTGTGTCATCAAAGGCTGTGAGCAGGTGAAACTGACGGACCTAGTTGTAAAACACGACCCTTGTGTGGGAGCTGATTATGATTTTACTGATAAGAAAGGCATCCACCTGAATGCGCATTTAACATATACTCCTGAATCCTGAGCCTGAATCCAACAAACATGCAGGATGGAAATACATCAATCAGAAGTGTCCCAATGCAGCTACGTATACGCCCACCAACAACAAACGCGTGAAACCCAAAAAAAACGTTACATTTGTGGTGCGGAAAAATGGCCTCTGAAAAGCAGCACTTTGGTGATATGGGAGTATTTCGGGTTTGAGACAACAGATGTGCAACAAAAGAAGGTATTGTGCAATGCCTGTTGTGTAACAGTCGCCACATCACAAGGAAACACCACAAACCTATACCAGCCCTTGAAATGGCACCACAGGCAGCTATATGACAAGTGTACGGACAAAAAGCCAAGTGAAAGTAGTGATGCTCTAGCCCAGTCTAGTAAACAAACTCTCTGTATGAAAAGGCTTCACAAAAAAGACTTGATGGCCACTCGTCACTCTCCATAAAATGATCCCTGTGGTCTTCCTGTGTGTAGAGGTCTTCAGATAGAGCCAGTGCTGAGATTTGATGACTGTCAAAGCTGTTGTTTTTAGGTGACGGAATAAGCATCTAACCTGTCACATTGCAAACTAATTAGCCTACCCATTGCTTTTAATTGCTTCATTTTAATTGCTTTATTTGAAATGGCCTACCTGCGTGAATGCAGGGCAGCAGCTTATCTATTTCTGTAATGTTCATCGGATTGGTGTACTCTCCCAGGACAGGAATGCTAGTCTGTCGTAGGGCCACTGGAGTGGTCAAAAGCTTTTATGTTTGTTGTATAATTATGTTATATTTACAGCAGATTGCTTCAGTGTTTGCGGCCGTGCTATACATGAATTATTCTTCATAGTTGACTACTACAACTGTCACCGATCATCAAAAAAAACATTGTATATCCTATAGACCCACTGCAAGATTGGTAACAGTGTAGCAAGAGCTCCCCCTGCTACACTGTTGCCCGCTGTTTGCCTGTATGATTGCATGACTTTACAAAGCGGTGAATGTACGTTATTTTTCCAGAGGATATCTGCATAGTTTTTTTTTTTTTCCCATAACATGGATAATAGCTCCTGAAGTTTACTGTAAACGCAATTGCTTGATGATGTGCTTGCCTTTGTCAACTCATAAATGGAGTACCTCAGGTTAAGGGTAAACAAACAACTAATGCATGTATAAACCCTTGTACTAGCTCTAAGCTATTGGAACTAGCTAAGAAATCTTGTATTATAGCAAAGTTTGTTATTTAAAATGCCTTATTTGGTTGCATAGCAACAAGCCACTTGTAGATAAGATAGCTTTTGTTAGTTTAAAAGATATTGGGCTACTGAGACCTAATGGCAATTGGGGGCGGGAAATAAGTAACCAACCATTCAGATCTTGACTTGGTGTTCATGTCCTCCACAGGAAGAGGCTGTAGGCTACTATACCAAGATGGAATCCAAACTGAAGGAGGAATACAGGAAAGAGAGAGACAGGGTCAACAGCAAGCCATTAGGAATGGCCTTTGTCACCTTTCAGAACGAGGCTATGACTGCTATGTGAGTGTTTTGTGTGTGATGTTCTCAACCTCCTCTTTGGCTTTTGACCCATTGTAACCATTGCCATGTGCCTTATTTTAATTGACATCTCTTCTCAGAATCTTGAAGGACTATAATGCTTGCAAGTGCCATGGCTGTCACTGCCGCCGGGAACCCCAGTCCTCTCCATTCAGCTCCAGGCTTTACACCAACAACTGGACTGTTAGCTATGCCCCCGATCCACAAAATGTCTACTGGTAAGAGCACAGCAACTTAATAAAATCATAGGTTTTGCACATAAACAGCTGTATAATGCGGCAAAGGGTTGTGGTTATAAATATTAGTTAGTTGATACTCCTATCTGACGTATTAGGTCAACTGCCGTTTAGCCACGATACCCTGTAACATAACTGTTACACCACAAGGTCCAACGAATGCACCTATTTCTACTGTAAAATATTAACCCAGAAGAAGTTGTTGGATAAGGGTATGAACATAATTTCATTGGTAATCTACCTCTGGTATGCTGCTTCCACTAGTGCAGTTTATATAAATTAGAGCTTCTATCAAAAATGTAAATCAGATTTTCCATCTGTGCTGTCTCCAAGTGAAGATTCTACCCAGTACGCATTTAGAATTCATCAAATGATGACGATATTGTCGTTTGAGATATTCAACCAATCAGATTTCGAGTTTGCCTTGTTGGGCGTATTCTTTGACAAGCCTGGGCCTTTTAGCTTGCCTGGCCGCCCACGTTATATTTTGTGTGGCATTTGTCTGCATTTTTCGTGTAGCGTGAGGGCCAGTTACTGAAGTAAAACTAGCTAGCATGGACTGCAGGATGTATTTTGTTTTTAAGTAGCGATTATCTTTTGGTGAGTCTGATTTCATAATTTATATGGTACCATTGAATAATGTTGTTCAATTTGTAAAAGCACACAGTCACTTTAGGCTACATATTTTTGACTGCATAATATTGTATAATGATGGTATTACGCACGTATTATTCTCATATTAAACAATATGCGCATGTCCAACTTCATGTACCGTATTGTATTTTGGCCTTTGACTTTAGACAGAAATGTGTTAGTTGCTAGTGTTGCTTGTCGGATTTGGAAGCAAGGTTGATCTGTGTGTTTTTGGCAACCTACTGTAGGCCTGTGACGAGCGTTTTGAGAAATCTATTACGGTGTTGGTACAGTTACAGTACACTGATCGGGGAAATATGTAGATCAGGTCACCAATAATAGATCATGATGAAATTTTACAATCCTGTCCGTCAAAATGACGACAAGAAACACAGTCCTCTGTGAAAAGACATTCTCTCTTCAAATGATGAGCCAGTTCGTGAGTGTTAGTGTCCGTTTACTGGACAGCTGTGTCCATAAGAGTGGGCTCAGTGTCAGCCTATCTGCTACAAGTTCTTCTTCCCACAGGGAGCATCTGTCAGTGGGAGGAGTCTCCTGGTGGCTGCGATGCTTCATCATCAACTGTGTCCTCTTCATCCTCCTCTTCTTCCTCACCACCCCGGCTATCATCATCTCCACCATGGACAAGTTCAACGTCACCAAACCTGTGGAGTACCTAAATGTAAATCCTTTCACCCGGTTATCTGTTGTATATTTAAAGCCCCAGTCCACCTACACAAGTGTCTTGTTTTGTCTTTTTAGGACTCTGTCCTGCCCTTGTTGTCCCTTTTTTAGGGCAAGACTGCCGGCATCTTCTTTATGATTGGTTCTTTTGATTAGATGTAGTTTGCTAACCTCAGCAAATTGGTAGCATAACTCCACCCCACTTCAACCCACGAGGACGTCTGCTCAGAATAGAAACGACTCAAAACATATTCGCAGACGGGTGTTAATGTGTAACTAAACTCTGTGTTCTAGCAGAAGTGTATCTACTAGTGTACAACATGCATGCCAGCACCCTCTCCCTTTCTAACTCAGCAGGGTTACCGCTCAAATGTCTACCTAATTTAATGGCAGACTACCTCTGAAGTGGTACTCATACACTGGGGAAAAAGGCAATTGGCAGAGTACAAATTTCAAAAGCTAGAAATGTTGAAAGAATTAAATGTATTGGTGTTTCATTTCATAGAGCACATACTAATACGTTTATAACTAAAAAAGCATGATCTAGAATTGTATTACTTATTTAAGGTAAAGAATGGGTCTCCATAGAGGGTCAGTATGCTCATGATTACTAAAACTCTTGATTCTCTGTCCTCCAGAATCCCATTATTACCCAGTTCTTCCCCACCCTCCTGCTGTGGTCTTTCTCTGCCCTCCTCCCCACCATAGTCTACTACTCTGCTTTTTTTGAAGCCCATTGGACCCGGTAGGTTTCCCACAGTTTCTCGTAAGTAGTTGTATGTTTACAATCTGTGGTGAGTGTATGTTTGTTTGTTTGTTTCTGTCGGTCTGTCTGTAAATTGCATCTCCTTAACCTACAGGTCAGGGGAGAACAGGACTACAATGCATAAATGCTACACTTTCTTGATCTTCATGGTTCTGTTGCTGCCCTCCCTGGGCCTTAGCAGGTACAACATGCCCTTGGTTTCAGCTTTGTCATAATATTGAACTGTTCAGAGGGCTAATCCGTCTCGGCCTCAATAAGTTAATAATTTTTTTTTAGTCATTGCAATAGTGTTTTGCTTTCTTTTCATTTTAAGTCATGTTTCTTTCTTTACAGTCTGGATGTGTTCTTCCGCTGGCTTTTTGATAAAGGATTCCTGGCTCAGGCTAAAGTGAGATTTGAGTAAGTGGCATGTCTTCACAACCCTATACCCCAGTGATGGACCTTTTTATAAAACGTATAGATAGATAAATCTATATATTTGCATAAAAATTCTTGTGATCCCTATGCATGATTTGTTTTAATAGAATTCCTAATGCAAAAAAACAGCTATTAAAAATCTTTGCTCATCCATAAATTAATCTAAATTACATTTTCTATTTGGTCAGTACATTTGAGGTAATACACAGGGTTATGAAAGTGACTTTGAAATAGTATGGTATTGATTAATTAAGATACTTATAGTACTCCAAGTTTGAAACCAATATAGACACCAGTCATTATGTACAGATAAGTTTTCATATAGACTAGGTAAAAATCACAATTTATGCAGTAAAATGTCCTTCTTCGTAGGTGCGTGTTCCTTCCTGACAACGGAGCCTTCTTTGTGAACTATGTTATTGCTTCAGCGTTCATCGGTAACGCCATGGACCTTCTGAGAATCCCCGGTCTTCTCATGTACATGATCCGCCTGTGTATGGCTCGTTCCGCCGCAGAGAGAAGGAATGTCAAGAGGGTTAGTAACAGTTTAAACGCGTTTAACTTTCCTGGCTTCCTTTTATGTAGGAATAATCAAAATAAGACTGCTGACATTGTAATCATTTGTACAGGAACCTCCTCTTAAAATAGTGGTAGTCTGAAAACAGGAACTAATGGGTTGTACAGACTCTACCGTGTGTCGCTGTGTCGGGGCACTTTGTTAAGCTGATCCATTGCTCATTACTAGATTCATTTTTATTTATTTATTTTTACACGAGTAGCAGTAGATTATTTTATTGTGGTTGTTTGTGTGCACTTTCTTTAGGCACTTTACTCTGCTATGGCAGACCTGCCAACCTGCACGCATTTTACGTAGCAGGTACGCATTTTGAAATCAAAGTACGCTGGTACATTTTGTCACTCTTAAGTAAGCAAAAAGCTCAAGTACGCTTTGTGAGTTTGACTAATGAGTGTCTAGCTTGCCGAAAAGCAAAAGAAGAGTTTGACCAATCATAGTGCCAAATTCTTTCCCATTGACTTTACCCAATTATTTTTGGCTAACGTTAGCTAACATAAGATAGACATTCAGTGGGCTCTAAAGTGCCCACAGTTCACTCGCATTTGCTGGTGAAATAAATTAATGCTATGCAAATACGAAAATTAACTAGTCGCATCTGTAACAGTGTGATACACATTTAATTATTTTCAGGCGATTTCTTTCCCTCGTGTTAGCTGACGTTTCTAAAGTTAGAGACTATACTACTGACGTTCACAGCAAAGTAATGCGGAACTGCTAGAACACTTTTTTTTTTTTTTAACCCAGCAACAATAAGCGCGTGTACGAAGCGCTCTCAAAAATGAGTTTTTGGCACTGCCAATGCAAAAAAAGTATTTGGTGGACACAGGCCCTTAAGATATTAGCGTAATTACTGTATGATTTCAAATTATGGTGAAAATCTATTGTAAAGTGAACGCACTAAGTCAAATCCAGTTGCCAGTTCTATTATAATTAATTTTTGTACAACAATCTCTTGACATAAATATTATGGACCCTATTCACTTATGTCTCATAGGATAAACACAGCTGCACATTTGGTTTATTAAATATATTAACAGGATTTAGTTTGAATCTAGATTTGCTATGGTTTTAATATTACTATAATACCAAATGACTTGCAGGTTCTGCCAACTGGAAACAATGGTGCAGTAACCATGGCATCGGTATCAAATTGCTAACGTGATCCCCCCCCAGTTCTTCCCCTCTATTGCTATTTTTAGAACTAAAGATCAGTGAGTCCAACCACCATAGCTGTCCTGTCAATGTGTATCTCCACAGCACCAAGCCTATGAGTTCCAGTTTGGGGCGGCCTACGCCTGGATGATGTGTGTGTTTACAGTCGTCATGACCTACAGCATCACCTGCCCCATCATTGTCCCTTTTGGTGAGCTCCGGTTCCCGTCACTTCAGGTTTTTCATGTAAACAGGCTCCTGAGGGAAGCAAGCGCCATGCTCAGTGGTTCTGTTCCTCTCAGAAGCTTATCAACAAGACCTAATAGGATTAGTCCCGCTGACTTAGTGTCTTGTCCGCTTCTCCCACTCAGGACTGATGTACATGCTACTGAAGCACCTAGCGGACCGCTACAACATGTACTATGCCTACCTACCTTCTAAACTGGACAAGAAAATTCATTCGGGGGCAGTCAACCAAGTGGTGGCTGCCCCTATTCTCTGTCTATTTTGGCTGCTTTTCTTTTCCACTGTCCGCACAAGTAAGAAGAGGGCTCCACCTACAGGCCACTCATATCCTAGCATATCACTGTTGTGAAACTTTTTCTTTGGCCTTTTGAGTTTTGACATGTATCCAGATGCAAATAATCCAGATAAAACCCCTTTTTGTTTTCCACACAGATTTCTCAGCTCCAACTTCCATGTTCACGTTTGTGGTTCTGATAATCACAATCATCATCTGCCTCTCCCATGTCTGCTTTGGACACTTTAAATATCTCAGCGCGCACAACTATAAGGTAATCATTTTATTTGCATGGTTTGTTATCTGAATTCACCAGGTCCATGGTGTGTGGTAATGCAAAAGAAGACCCCTCGATGTGTATCATCTGACGTGTGTATTGTCTGTCCCAGATTGACACCGAAGTCATAGACGGCCCAGAAAGTGGCCCTGCAGAGCGTACCTCGCCCTCCAACAGATCAGCAGTATGTATCATAAGTCTGGTTGTCAGGCTATTTGTGGCGGTCGGGAGCTATGAACCACTTCATTTTCTTACATGCAGCCATGGAAAAGATTAAGAGACCACTGCATATTTTTTAAATGATATCTATATCTGGCTGTATAGCATGCATCTCCCAACCTGAAACCACTGTCAGTAGTAAAACACTTTTACACAGAATATAGAAAGCTGGTTCATACGCTGACGTGCTGCTTGCTCCTTATCTCTTCCAGCAGATGTACATTGCCCAGGTGCTGCAAGACCCCAATTCAGACGAAGTGGGATGTGGCAGCAGCGAGGAGGACGGCCAGGGGTCCTCGCAGGACGAGGAAATAATAAACGTCGGAAATGGCCTGAATGAGGACTTTCAGTCTGGCGAGGACAGCCTTATTGATAATGAAGTGCGACACTGATGCCACCGTGGAACAGAGCCTTCTGGCACACGCTGCATAGGTGAAACAAACTTGGAGTGGAACCCACAGTTCTACGTGGCATCTCAACCTCCATTGAGGGACTCAACACTAATGTAGGCACACTATCTACTAAAGGATTCCGTGGGAGTTGCTTAACTGGACTCATTACACCAACGGCTTATGTATAACTGCAGAGGGAATGTACTTTGATGACACAGTGAGGCCAGCAACATCCTTATTTTCCTGACGTGACGCGCTAAAAAAAAAAAAGTCTTACACACAAACCCACGCAGGAAGTTCCTATTTTGCCTCGTCATGTAAGGGGATTTGTTTTCTTTTATGTACTTAACATTATTGCACTACACTAGTGGGGTGTTGCGGCTTGTCTTGCTCCCCTCCAATGAGCTTGAGTATTAGTATGTTGTTGGTATGTTTAGGGTATGGCTTATCTTGCCATTTCCAGTATCCCCTGTGGTCTGCAAGAGAGAGGAGAACTGGAGAGGAGTCTTCTCCAGAAGTTTCTTTTAACCCTGTGTAAAGGTTACATAACTAACTTGCTACTAACACTCCTAATGCTTTGAACACACAGCTACAAAACCGGATTTCTAAAATAAGCCTTTTTTAAAAAAAAAAAAAAAAAAAAAATATATATATATATATATATAATTTATTTTTATTTTATTATTTTATTTTTTTTCAGGCAGGTATTTGAAATGCTCAGAACTGTGGATGGAGAAGGCTTGCCTTTTGGCTCTCTGTACTTTGGTACTTTTTTGGGGGTCACTGGGCTTTTGTCAAGACTGCGCACCAGTTGTAGTCCCTTGGAGGGTGAAACTCCCACCCTGCCTCCACCCTTTCCCGGGGAGCTGACAGGCTGCCAGCCCTGTGACCCAGTAGACTCAGAGATAGGCCTGCTAAGCTTCCCGGTCGGTTTTCTCATTGTTAGATTCCCTGTATCGCTTCCATCTTAGTTCTCATGTATCCCTTGTTGTTCAGATGTTTACATTGGGGACAGATAGTAAGCTACTCTTTTAGCCTCCTGTTTAATTTAGATCACTGCAGATGGCTGTATGATACTGTATTCTACGCCCTGTCCTTGTGACACACCTGTCTAGATAAAGGTGAAGTTTGTTGTGTGAAGGACACTATCATATCAGCAGCATATTTAACTTCAAAGTACTAACACTTAATAATAATTTCCCAGTTGCAAATACTCGCACATCGTTGAGGGTCAAAGTGAGTCATCAGTTTTTCAGATAACATATCAGAACCAAGCTGCATGTGATTTGAGCCTATATAGTAATTAAAATATTTCACCATGCTTCACTTACTACTATGAAACTGGTTTCGTTGTGCCTATTGAAAACAATATGGATTGTGACCCATCTATTTCAGCTTTAATTTGTTTGGAGTAATTAACTCTACATTCCGTTTGGAGAACCAATGGCCAGCTTTGTGTTGCCCCCTGCTAGAGCATTGTGTGTTGTTTTTCAGGAACAGCACGCAATATGTTAGATATATTAATGTACTTGAGTTTCTTAACACTAATTCTGGTTTTGCCACAAAGGTAGATCTACCAAGTGAAGTCCTTGGGATGTCAGAAAGACTTGTGCCCAGAGAAATACATGCATACACCAAGTATAACATCTCATACTGCAATGTAGTGCCTGCTAAATTATGAACTTACTCAGGGTTTAATCATGCTTGTTAAGGTTTGTTTGAGTCATTACTGTTTTGTTAAGTCACAGATACTGCTACGTGTATGCCCGGTTATATACAAAGATCGATTTGATGGTAAAGCCAAGGCACATAGCTGCAGAGTGACTAAGCCTATCACTACATTCAGTCACAACAGGATCAGTTGTGATTGGATCGTAATGTGAACGTTCTATTTTGCTGCTCAGAGAACATTGTGGGAAATGTGCACTAATTTTACTTTTACTCGTATATGATTGACAGAGAAGGGTATAGTCATAAATGTGTCCATGGGTAGATTATCCCCTTGTTAAAGCTATTGCTATGGTACTATCATGTTAAGAGTTTGACGACGATTGACTCTGGTGCTCTTCTAGTCATGACAAGGGGATTTTTATTTTTATACCTCTTCATTTTTATTATACCTCTGAGATGTATGGATGTGTTTCTGAATGTCCTGCTCGGAGGGTGATGCCTAACATACATGCATAGTTTTATCTAATGCATAGTCTACTTCTTCCTGCAGTCTTAAACACTGAATGTAAATTATTTCCCTGATTTAAATAGTGTTCACTCAGACTGACGTCTTACACTACTAACTATGAAATGGCTCATTGGGAATTGAGCATGTAACAAAATTATTTCTCTGTCCAGACCATTTTATTATTTAATGAATGTGATAACCCAGTATTTTCTTCTCTTCCGTCATCACCATCTTCTCTGTATGGTACCATGAACCAATGTTTGTGGAACTTATTCTACAGTTGAATATGTCTGCACCTCAAAAGAGTGCTCTATGAATGTGCTTTTTTTTATGCTTTGCTTGTAGTTGTCTATTAGGCTACTAGATTCTAGAGGATTAACAATGGCAGATTGTCTCATTTTGTCATTCCTCCCAAAGGGCTATTGTAGCTACATGTTCATTTGTACATTTCCCTCAGTTCTCTGAACAATAAATCAACATTTAATCAATAATGTTGTCTCACTTGTCAAGTTTATTTATATATATTAATTTATTTATTTCTATATACAGTATGTATTGCCCTTTCGTAGGGAAGCCCGTTTGCGACCTTGCAATTCTGTAGATCAAACACTGGGTGCTGCTTGGGAGGGCGTATTTATAGGATATACAACGTAGGGAGACTGAGCTGCGACGTGGAAAACCCAGAATGGCAATCACATTGTAGGGTACTAGAGCAAATTAAATAGGACACCGTGAGGACGAGTTGATATTTGGCTTGCACTTATTTGGGTAATATTCACTACCACTGAATATAACGGAACATCGCATGTGGAAAACAATACTTCGTCATGGACGGGGGAATAGCTATTGTTTCTATATCAGTCGCAATGTTCATAGGATGTTTTTTGTTGGGATTGATTCCGCTTTTATTTCGTCTCTCTGAGGTAAGATGTTTAATCGTACTGTACGTATTCAACTTCCTCTTACTGTACATTCCTCTTTACATTACTTTGGACTCCTACCGTAGACAGAAAGTTCATACTAAGTCTAACTCTGACTGACCTACGCATTCCTAAGCATTGACAGTATCCTAAATGTGAATATGAAATAACTGCAACGTAGAATTCTGTGCAATGGTGTTTTATGACTGAAGAGATTATTTCTAAGTTCTATTGCAACTATTTCCAAGCCTCCAACATCTGCTATATACATGTGTCAGTCTACCCAAAAAACTAAGGTGCCAATTTATAAATGTAAATAAAAGATTCATAAAAACAACCTTATAGCGGAGACTTCAGTTTGTCACCATCCTGGGGGCAGGACTCCTGTGTGGGACAGCGCTGGCCATCATCCTCCCAGAGGGGGTAGATCTGCTGCAGGAGTCATGGAAAGGTGGAGTGCACCACGTTTTTCTACTTAAAAAAACAACAACGAACTGACATATAGTACCAGTCTAAACTTTGGACTGGTACTGTACATTAAACAACTATAACTGTTAACCCACCAGACAATCTTTTCATCCACCCCCAAACTGCTGTCATGGATATTCGAACATGGTTGTCCTGCCAACAGTTCCTACAATTTATAAACAGTTTATCAGAGGAAATGAATAGAAGACAGACTACAAAAGAACAGAGCAGCAACCCATGAAAGAGCCTTTTAAGCCACCTAATTTATGCTCATATGTGCATATGCCTTAACTTTCGATTATTGTAATTATTGACTGTTTTGAGGAGCAAATGATGAACCTTCGAGTAATGTTGCGCAAATGCATAGGTAAAGTAACCTGTTACATGATGCTGTCCTTATTCTAGGAGAATGTTATCTGCTTGCAAAAACTGGTGGTTAACCAGTTAAACTGTTGACAAATGTAGTAATTGTAAGTCGCTTTGAATAAAAGCGTCTGCTAAATGCTGTAAATGTAAATGCCTCCTCGTCTTTTGTCCATGTTTGCAGCTTCATCCTGCTCTGTTGCAGCACTCAATCGAAATGCCAGTGATGCAGAGGAGCCTACAATGGAGAGAGGCATTCCACCTCGCTTCTTCATTGGGTTGGCCCTAGTTATTGGATTCATGTTCATGTTTGTAGTGGATCAGCTTGGTAGTTACTGCTCTACACATGGCAAGTCATTTCACAGAACTCTCGATATCCACTTCTCGTGAAGATTATGTCTGATTCTGTCATGCCACCAAAATGTATGATTTTATTCCAGGCCCGCGGACTGGTTTAACTAACACCACCAGCATCACAGCCACTTTGGGGCTAGTCATACATGCTGCAGGTATAATACACGTCGACACACTGTGATGTGCACATTACGGAAGGGTATGTCTTTTTTAATTTTGTGTTTGTCAAAGATATTAAATGGGCACACCTCTAGGAAGTATGACCTTTCAATACGGTTGTATTGAAAGGTCATACTTCTACTACTTGCTACTTCAGTAGCATGGAAAATTCCAATGCAAGCTCAGGAGCCTTTGTGGTCATACTCATGTGACACGTCATGTGATTGCCATGGTCTTTGCACTTTCACTGGTTTCTAAAGACTTCTTGGTGTAGTGTAGCCTCGAGTGAGATTTGTAATGTGAGGGGGAAAAAGGCACATAATAAAGCAGTAGTGTGCATTTATTGCACAGAAGGGTCAGAGTGGTATTTAAGTATCACAAAAACACAATGGCAGTGCGACGTCTGCTGAATGTAGTTGGTCGTAAACGAGGCCAGAAGAAAAACATTAATATTGCCCTGATATTGTGATTGTATACACTGTAAGGAAATACCCTGCCCAAAAAGGGAAGTTTAAATATTTGTAAAATCGCATAACAATATCAGATTGTACTCATCGTATTGTATGTGGATTGGTGGGAATGCTAACTAGATATTTGTTTCACTTACAGCTGATGGATTTGCTCTAGGCGCAGCGATGGCCACGCCTCAGGTGACGGTGCAAGTCATAGTATTTTTTGCTGTGATTCTGCACAAGGTGAGAGTTCTTTCAGAACAGAACAATGAAGTAGTATTGTTCCATCACCAATCCAGTGTAACCTATTTCTATGTCACCTTTATACTGTATCTCTTAGGCCCCTGCAGCTTTTGGATTGGTCTCCTTTTTGATGCACGCAGGCGTTGACAAAAGGCACATACAGGGGCATTTACTGGCTTTTTCAGCTGCTGCACCTATATTTGCCATCAGCACATACTTCATAATAATGGCAGTGAGTATTTCATATCAATAACAATAGTGGATTAGGAAAGATTATGACACTGCTGACAGATGATAGCTTGTTTATTTGTGCCCTCTGCAGTCTGGTAGTACATCCCAGAATCGACTCAGTGCTACGGGCATGGGGATGCTCTTCTCAGCAGGGACTTTCCTCTACGTGGCTACAGTGCATGTTCTGCCAGAGGTTAGCAGCAAAAGACAGTCGCAGTCTCCTCAACCCAACCATTATCCTGAGACTGGGAAACAGCATTTGGGAATCCTGGAGAGCCTCACTCTTATGCTGGGCACAGGGCTGCCTGTGCTACTGGCCCTAGGGTTGCGTGATGACTGAGAAAGACATGTTAGGCAGGTAGTAGGTTGGACATAAAAACAGAGGACACCCAAGTCCTGTCAGGATAGCATCACTTGTTCAAATGTAGGCAGTCTCAGCTTTGATCAAACAAGAATATGTGTATGTGTGTACAATACTGGGGATGCTGTAATAAAGGAGGTTACTAAGGAACTTTCCTTTGAGTCAAAGTATTGAAAAGAAACACTACCATTCTAACCGTGATGAATATGATAGCTAGCTCATTGTTCACAGTAGCTTGACTTACCATGAACTAACTTTCTTTGCCAAAATGGAATGCAATAAGCATGTTCCTGAACCTTTTATCATACCCAATACAAACTTTAGTAGTGAAATTTCATCTGAATAACCATGGATGGATTTCATGAAAACAATTGAGTAAATGGATACTGTATTTTTCTTTCAGAATCTATCCTAAGTCAGATATTGCTTATACAGTATACTCAATATTTCCTTCAAGGTATAATGTTTGGGAATTTAGCAGATGCAGAATGTAATGTTTGACTACAAGGATGTGCCCATAAATATGCAATGCATGTGCTAATTTGTGTCCAGACCATTTTATTGTTTGCAAATGTGTGAACCAGTGTGTTTGCAAATGTGTACCTTTGGCACTGCCAAGGTAGTGGATAGGTAGTGGATATAGGTGGTGGTAGTGGATAACAATAAGCTGTTATCATTTCCTATCTGCTTTCCCACCCAGAGGTATTAACTTTGAAGACAACTTGTTACATCACTTTCGATGGCGACATGGTGTCATTTCATATTTTCAACATTTCAGAGTATAGAACAAGGTCAGTGTTAAAGTCATGAAGTTCTATGTATGTAGCCAACTCCATTAAATGAATAGAATATCAATTGCAAAATACGGTTTAATACAAATATAGCCTATTACAATTACAATATTTAAACGTTAGAAATCTCCATATAAATTCTAGAACTGGATCGGAAGCTGCAATATAAAACATTGTCTACATTTACATCACAAATGTGATTATATTATCTGCCTGTACTATAGGTCTGTATATACAGTATTTTATTCCTGAGGTATATATCCTACTGTATCAATAGTACAATTACTGAAGTATCAATACTGACACTGAACACAAATCACAAAGTGCTTCTATGATACCAATTCTAGGGTTCATACTAGCTTGTGTATTAAAACTACATACAGTAAGCCATTCGTTTAATGTACGTGATCTAACATAAGGAATTGAGTCTCAGCAAATATATAAAATTGAGTCTCAGAATTGAGTCTCAGCAAATATATAAAAGAAGCAAATATCCTGCCCTATTTTTAAAAAAAAAGGACTGGAGTCTGTTATTATAGTTTAATGCGGCTAATGGAGGCACTAAGCTGAGCCTCCAGAGCCATCTGGTCAAAGGTGCGAGATTTTGTCTGCTCCCTCACTCTTTCCCTCATGTGGAAGGAAGCCCGAGCCATCCGGCGGGCCTCCTCCTGAATCTCCTCCCGTTGCCTCGACAGCCTCTCTCTCCTGCGTTCCTTCGCAGACAGGTAGCTTTCTCTGACGGCTCTCTGCACCTCCTCGTCCCTCTGCACTCTGTTTCTGAGCTGCTGATGGCAGCGCTGCCTGTCCTGGTTATGCTGGCGAGCTCGCTCAGCCTTTTCCCTACGCTGTGCAGAGGAGTGCTGGGCAGCGCTCTCCATCCGGCGCTGACTCAGCTGGACCAGGAGCTCCTTGCGTGTAAGCTGCTGTTGACTCTGCAGCTTAGCTTTGAGCCGGGCCTTCTGGATTTGCTCTTCCTCCAGGGCCGCGCGCTCCTGTAGCTCCCTCAGCCGCGCCTCCGCTGCCTGGCTGTGTTTCTCCCAGGATTGATGAAGCTTCTGCACCACAGCGCTCCTCATCTGGGCCTCCTCATCCTCCGCCTGGTGCTCCACCTGTTTCTTCAGGAGCTGGTGTCGAAGCAGCTCCCTGTGGTTCTCCTGCTGCAGCCTCTTCCTCTCTCTCCTCTCCTGAGTTACCCTGCTCCTCCCGGCCTTCTGCTCCCTCTCCAGTTCAACCTGCCTCTCCCGCTCTCGTTCCATCTCCTCCATCACCTCTTTGGCTTGGAGCGACCTCTCCTGGTAGCGTTTGCGCACCTCTGCCTCTCTCCGAGCGGTCTCTATCTTTTCTCTGCGTTGCGCCTCCAACTCCTTTGCCAGCCTCGACCATCGTTCCTCCTGCAGCAGGACCTCCTGCTCACGCAGTCCTGCTAACTCTTTCTCCAGACACTCCTGTAGTCTCCTGCGAGCCTCGACCTCCTTGTGCCAGCGCTTCATGCTCTGCTTCAGGTTCTTTCTTCTGTTCTTCTCTGTCTGAGCCCTCTGGGCCTCCTCCTGCCTGCGGGCCTCATGACGTTCCTGCTCCTCTTGCTGGCTCAACCTCAGGCGGGCCTGCTGCTCTTGGTGCTTTACCAACATCAGAGCTGCTATCTTGCGGTCTGTCTCAGACACTGTGACGCTCATCTCCTTCCTGATGTCTTTTGTTAACCTCTCTACCTGCATCTCAGTAGCCGAGGAGTGTCTCAGTTCTCCTAGGCTTAATCTGGAGACCATAATAGCATTATTTGGTCCAAGGAAGTCTTTTTCTCTGTTTCCAACAGACCACCTGTGTGCAGATTTATTAACAGTGTGATCCAAGTATGGAACAGATCTTGTTCTCCCGTTGATAGCATGGTCGACCTGCGATTTACAGGCGGAGATGCGACTGTCAGGCACCAGCACTGTTTCGAGGGCTGAAGAATTTTTAGTGGCCAGCGTTTTGTTGTCAGTCTTGTCAGTGTTGTCAGTGTTGATAATCCTTTGTCTCTCTTCTCGACACCGTTGCAAAGTACGTCTGCGTTCTTTCTCGTAAGAGTCATGCATACATTTCACAGCCTCTAACGGAACGTCGTGGCGTTCAGCAATAAATTCATTTAGTGATTTAATCAAAAGCTCTACGGGCTTGACACCCAGCCTAGCGCATGATTCTAGCGACCGGGGGCTGGTTAAGACATATGGGCTGTCTGACGCATCTGTTGTATCAAAGTTGTTCAAGTCCAATTTACGCATGGGAGATCTGATTTCCGCCATAATAAAGCATTCGTGCCAATGTTAATCTTTGTCGTAAAGCACAAAAGATAATAAAAAACGCGTAATTTGGGAAATGTATCTCGGGACGTATCCAGCACCGCGAGGTTTGCCTTGATCCTTCAGAGAATAGATTAGCAAGTGATGTCCTTTACGTCACTCGCACCTTATGGTCAGAGCCAAAAATGTTGATATTTAAAAATGTTTACCAATTAAGTTGAATTACATGGGTGTTCAGTTCGATCATGTGCTGTGTGCTTATTTTAAAATGTCAACCGTACCTTGAATTTCGTTGTTGAAATTAAAATAGGGTATAAAAACGACCATGAATTTGGACTTTCGTTTTCCCCTTGCCAGAAATATGGGATATTATTGTATGTGAATATGAGTATCAGACCCGAGAGAAACACATGGATGTGTACCTGATGATGTATACATAAAGTAAGGTACAGCGGGACGCTTATTTAAGTGGTTGTCATGACAAAACACAACGCAAGTCAAATAAAGAGGCGCACGTAACTCTAGAATAGTTGAGATAATAATAGCCCTCCATCTAGTGGACATTAAAGACGTTGCAGTTCAGATTAAGAACAGTTTACTACTTGCTAATTATTTAACATAACATGAAATACCGATTTGAATACTGAAGTGTTATGCACTGTTTCTGTACACCATTCGCTATGGCAAACAAATGTAAGTGTGTTTGTCAGTCTTTACATAAATATATCTATAATCTACTGGAAAACGGGGGGCGGGGTTGGCCTGGGGAAACATTTCGCAGCGGGGACTCCTTTTTTCCCGCGACATTTGCACAGTCTTTTTCAGCCAAATCATCGAAATAGGATCCTTTAAAACCAAGTGAAATTATTTTAAAAAGTTTGTTGATGACATCTGTCAGGCCAACGCTAAGAGTGGACATCATCAATAGCTGCGAACAGGTAGGCCTACATGATACAACTGGTTAGCTCAAGTCATAAGACTACGCGGAAACGGTATGGGAAGTTATTGCGCACACATCCTGTGTCTAAACATAAACATACCCACCTGACCTGTCAACGTTTTAGTAAACTTTTATGTTATAAAAACATTTGTATTGATGAAACCTATAGTGCGCTAGCACCTACCGGTAGCGTAACGTGATCTGGATGTGCAAGCTTTGAAAACTTTGCATTTTGGAAACATTGCCGTACGTAACGTTACCGGTGTTACGTCTAAAACGTCAACATTTCTTGGTCAACATTAGTATTTTACATCATGCTAAAAATACCCGATCCTGATTGTATTACAACAATTGAGAGTTTTATATCGTCGTCGTTGTCATAAACCCCATCCTCATCTGTACGTTGTGATTTTAATACAACAATTCCGCAATGAATTTCCCTAGTCTGTGATATCTGGACATTTAGCTTCATGGGTTGTAGCTAGTCTATGCAACAAAGCTAAGAAGCCTTTTTCAAACTGTATCGTACACTCGTTTGTCTATAATAATAAAAATAAACTACCCTTGGCGTCAAGTAACGTATTTTATATGTTGTATGTCAGCTTTCGTGAAAACGGCTACTAACTTTTAAACTATTGAAATATAGCAATCCAGAGATCTGACATAACTGGCCGATCGAAGATGAAAAGAGTAAGAAGCGTTGGCGATGAGGAGCCACCGCGGCAGAATGGTGGCCATGGAGGCGACCCTTGTGATGAGGACGATGCATCATCTGCTGTCGATCCAATTGCCATGAATGAGGATGACAACGATCCGACCCTTAGGAGAGAAATAAGATGCAAGTACAGGGACCTGATCAACTCAGTTCAACGTAAGTAAAAAGAGGCAAAATAAGTATTTTTTTATGTTAATTAAAATATGTTAATGTTCTTCCTCATTAATACCCTGATATGTTTTCCCCTCAGAGAATAGAGAGGATATGTTGAGGCCCACCAATAACAAACTTACTGATGTTTTGGATGAGGCAAACAAGCTTTTCAAAAATGGTGAATACATTTATCTTCTGCTATTATTAATGCGAAATATGTTTAGCCCAGAATTCTGTAATTTCCCCCTCTGATAACAATGTGATTCCTGGCAGTGCGACGGGCTAGGGAGGCAGCTATGGATTCCCAGCTCCTTGTTGTCACCGCTGACCTGGGTAAGGAGAAAGTCAGCCAACTCTGTGCTGAGGGCATCGCCTTTGATCCCTCTGCATTTGCAGAGCATCTTGTGAGTATATCAAGGGTAGGGCATTGTCGCGGGGGGTTTATAGGCTCTTGATACTTGAAATGTCTCTGTTGTTTGCAATGCAGATGGCAGACAACTCCAAAGCTACTACAAATGATCTTATATTATTTGTTCATCTGACAGCTGACCTTCATGGGGCTCAACCGCCTGGAAGACGAGGAAGCGGAGCAAGAAAATGGAGTTGCAAATAATGGATACCTGCCACATGATGCTTGGCATAGGGTTGCCAAAAGAGCAGAGCGTTGTTTCAGGAGTTCCCCTTCTTTTCACTACATGTGAGTAGCTCATTGTTACCTGCAACGCTGGAGGAAAATGTACCATCGCAGGATTGTCTCTTTAAATGAGCGTTGTGTCAAATCGTGATGACGGGGTTGAAGACGCATTACATTTTAAAACATACAACAAAGCATGCTTTACACAGCATCTAGAACAGACTTAAAAATAATTTACTTACCTTACAGTGGACATTACTTTAGCTAATCACAGCTAACACTATTAGCTGTCTTTCTGCTAACTTAGCATACTGTAGCCAACTGCTGTCTGAAGCAGTGTGAGCGACTCCCAGTGTAAACAAACGGCACTGTCTGGGCCGGTTGGACATTAATTATTCCTTTTTTATGTAAGTCTCATTGCGGGCAACACTCTACAGATATCATGTTTGTTTCAACCGTGCACTAGTAACAGTCTACATTTTACACAGTTAATGATAACAAGCAATTTATCAGAAAGCATACTTTTATAAATCCACCTTTTCCTGGAGAACCAGGGCTCATTATTCAACAGCTCTCCTAAGGGCTGCATTCTTCTATTTCTCTTTTTTTTTAATTTTTTTATTGTGCGACAGGATGGGTACGTTTGTTGCCGAGCCCCCTCCACCGAAGCCGCGAGTAGAGCGTCAGAGAAAGGTACCTGGCAAAGAGGCAAAAAGGATCATGCCTACTCAGGTAAATAATCACACACATGCATACATATTTCCGAATTATGTGCGTGTGGTAATTTACCTTTAATTTACCTTTATATATACCTTTAATATACCTTTACATTTTGTTTATGTAATTTACTATAACCAGATGGCATGGGCTCTTAAATGAACAGTAGAACATACTTTCCTTGTATTAGTTATGGAAAATACTGTAGCCTAATAATATATCTCCTACAAATGTTTGTATTTGCTATATTTTGTGGGTGCGAGGCTGTGAGCATGGTACGGCATTGTAGAAGCAAAGTTTCTAGGGAATCGGTCTAAAAAGTGGTGGTGCCTTGTTTCATTACATATACAGTACATAATGCATCTCACTGACGGGTAATTGAATGCTAAAATCCTTTCTGTAGAATGATACTGTAATTGCGGGTCATCAAAAGCATAAGTGATTGATCTGGCATTAGATCAAAGGGCCTTCCATGCATTTTGGACAATGCAGCACGCAGATGAAATGCTAACATTAACGCATCAGCTCTTTTTCTCCTTGACCTATTCTTTATCAACTGTCAACAGCCGTCTTCCACTACAGGAAATCTTTAAACATACAGCCGCCGCTGCTGTGTCTCCTACTTTCATCATGCTTTCAATCTTCTCGCTGTACAAGTGGAGGATGTGATGTGGAGAGTGTTCAGTTCACACTGCTATCACATATGGGCCTCCATTAAATAATGATTGTCAACAGCAAAACAAAAATATCTATGCAATAAAAATGAACTAAAGCACTAAAGTCAGTAGTGGTAATGTAGCCTTAGAGGCTGTGATAATCTAAAAGTCCACAAGAAATATGAATCCATAATAGATTATTATTATTATTTATTCATTTAGGAGGTTCTTGGGTCATTTTTCATTTTTTAATAATTCAAGTGAATGGTACCGTTTTAGTTGAAGAAAATGGAGGAATCTCACCAAGAAGCAACAGAGAAGGAGGTGGAGAGGATCTTGGGATACCTGAGGGGCTACTATGCAGATGACCGTAAGTTTGAACTGTAACGAGCACACCCATTTAATAATGAAGTTTTTAAAGAGAAGTTTAATCACTAGCCGCTGTTGGTGTAATTCATTGTCACAGCCACATCACCAATCAACTATTACGAGTTCGTCATTGACCCAGGCTCATTTTCCCGGACAGTGGAGAACATTTTTCATACATCTTTTCTGGTCAGGGTGAGTTTCCTGTGTTTGTTTCACTTCATTGTTCTATTCTTCTTCTACAACAACCAACATAATCATGACCACCTTGTGTGCGAGTTATGTTATTGGCATTTACTGTATGTACTGTACTGTATACATCAGTTTTTTGTTGTTTTTTCTTGCAGGATGGCTTAGCAAGATTATACCTGGATGATGCCAAGTTGCCCTGTATAGGTCAGATTGCTTACATTATACTGACTCAAATTGTCAGTTTGTCAGTCAAATTAGACCATGCCTGTTACTAAAGTGTGTGTGTGTGTGTGTGTGTGTGTGTGTGTGTGTGTGTGTGTGTGTTACAGCTCCTGTGGAGGAGGGTGATGTTGAAACTGGAAGATCATTCAATCGACAACAGTGTATCATGTCTTTTAGCCAAAAAAGCTGGAAGGTGAAGACTGGCCACCTAGAGTATAGAATGTTGAATCTACTAATTTGGTCCAATAATTATTGGGATCCATTCTCAGCCTTGTTCTATCAATAACAACAATCAATGAATGCAGTGTTTGCAACATACTGCTGTTACTGTAACAAAAAGTAATGCTAATATTCATAGTAATATATATATTTCTCTCTCTCTCTCTCTCTCTCTCTCTCTCTCTCTCTCTCTCACCCCCTCACCCCCCCACCCCCAGGAGCTCATAGATGCCTTGGACATCAAACAACCCTTGATTCAGCCTCAAAACACGCAGAATGTGTGAGGTCTTATACCCTCACTGGCAAATATATTATTCGCTTTAATGTCTGCATTGTAAAATTGTCCCGACTGACTAAGATGATCTCACACACTGATCCACATATTTTTTAAATTTGTTTTATAAGATGCTTAAATAATAAAAGATATAAAATATTATGTATGTCTGTTGATATTTGTGGGGGGGGGGGGGCATACTAACATTTCCTGATGGTAACTAAAGAAGCATAGGTTACAGACGTATATCATCTTTAAGATCACAAAACAATATGGAAACTCATAATTAACAGGTTTCATTAGCTAAACTATAAAACAACAGACTCTGGAAGTGATGGTATTAGGTATTTACAGCAATAGCAGACTTATTGGTTGTTATTCATACCATTGACAATATATCCCAGTTGTGATGTTCTTATTATTATACATGACTTTGTTTTGTTTGTTTGCCAAGTGCTTTTGCTCCATCCTATTCTCCATCACTATTCTTTTGCCTCTTTACTAATTCTCTGACGTCTGCTTGTCTATCAGCTCAGCAGTGCAGCAATGTACGACTGTGCATAAGACATTGGGGAAACCAGCTCCCTGTTCACATTCCTTCAATCAGCTTTTGATGTGTTTTAATGTAACTGTGAAGATCTTGTATGACAACAGCCACAGACACACTGAGGGCAATCCAGTGGAGCACAATTTAGTAGTCACTCACTCCACACACTCCCTCTCATACACACACATATTCTGTAGCGAGGGAGATACGCACACACTCACTCGTTGGATCCAGAGTCGACTTGCTCGCCTTTGCGATGCCGTTGAAGGATGCAGTTCTGCCGAGAGGTATTCTGCCAGCCCTGTAATGCCAGAGTCACATCGCCAGAGGAGGACATGGAATACAAGATGGGGAGCTGCATTGGAATTGCTCGCAGCCAGGTAACAAGGGAACCAGATCACGCTGAACAGAGGCCACCTGATATAGGCAGCCTTAATGCGAGAGAGAAAACATGTAGGGTCACTGCAAGCATAGGGGGGGGGGGTGGAATTACCAAATAGAATGTCTGGTGTCAGTGTTTATTCTACGGCAAAGACGGAGGGAGACAGGAGGGTTGCTGGAGGAGGGTTGACGTCAGCAGGGAAACGGTGTAGTGGTGGAAAACGGAGAGAGAGGGAGGGGCAGAAGCACTGTAAACGGGGGAGGGGTGTGGGTAGTGCGTGAGTAGTCAACGCCATAGCAGGGATGGAGAATTCAAGAGGGATTGCAAGACGTTGCTATTTGCTGTGAATGTCTGAAGGACAATAGCTGTGAGAAAGCATTGCCTGACATGACGGGAATCAGGGGCGTTGCAGTGTGTTGGATGTATCTGAAAGACCACAGGGCTGGTATTTGTAGAGATGCCAATTAGATTGAAGTCTCCACAGACACAGAGCTCTGCTGCTGTCAGCTTGTGATGAGTAGAGCATCTTGCATCTTGGTTTGTTTTGTTTTTCTTAGCCTAGTATACAGTAGTAGGGTAGGGGGTGGGGGGTCCTTTTATATTCCTTGCACGTGTCAGTCTATATATGTTACTATCTAAATATAAAATGACATGTTGGACACATAGAAGTAAAGTAGATGTGTGACATCATCAAATGCAACAGCAGCAGTAGCCTATAGGACCGCCTGTCTTTAACATGAGAAGTCTAATAATCAGCCATGTATAATTATTATAATATTGATGGTAATTCGCTCAAACTCTCTGCTTCACATACCATTTAAGGAAACAGTTTAATGGCAAGAAATAAAATCTGAGGGTCTGCTGTCCTTTTGAACCTTCAAACTTTAACCAGGGACCTGCGTCACTGACAGGACAGGACACTGCTTCCTCTCCTTACAGCTTGTCTGTTTGTTTACAGGGTTGCCCTGAGCTAGTGTCCCCACCAGCTGACTGTACGGCAGTCCCAATCTGTCAGAGCAAATAGCCCCCACCCCCAACAAATCCCAGACATGGCTACCCCTGCTCTAGTTCTGTCTCCACCCTCCTCTGAATCCCTCTCACGTCCTGCCCCGTGTTTACCTCAGCACCTATCAGCCCGTGTAACCCACCGCCCCACTCAGAACCGGGTGCAAATATAGCAACAGTGACCGGGGCTCCTCAGAAGAGGGATAAATGCAACTGCCTTGCATGAACACTGACTAGAGCATTGTCAACAAGCCAGCTGAGAACCTTACAGGCCTGACAACTAAACTGTCTCCTGCTTATGTTGGTGAGTAGTTTATTAACTGTAGCGTTAGGTTGTTTTGGTTTCTTTTTTTTAAGTAAACATTAAAAAATTAGGGCTGTCATGACTGTGAAATAAGAAAAATATAATGTGAGGGATTATTGTTAGCAACTTTGGGAGCATAACTTGGTTTTACAAGCTATGATGCAGTCAGGACCCAGAGTGCAATATTACTTAAATGAACTTCTATGTACACAGCTCCACTAGCCAGATGGAGGGACACAGTTTGAGCCAGTAAACCGTATGCCCACCTGTTATACACAGGCTCTTCTTACTGTGCATAGCTGTCCTAAAGGTTGTTTTGTTTGGCAGCTTGATATGTGATTGACTTGTGGCTGTGAGGGTACATGTTCATGCACTGAACATGTTTCACTGCTTTTCAGTATACTATATATTAACTCATATTATTAATTTTGAATATGAGAATATTCCTAATACTGGTAGGATAAGATTGGGCATGTAAATGTATAAATGACAACATTTTCATATATTTTGAACAGTGGAATAGTGTGCATGTAAACAGTCACTGTCTTCTGCAGGAAATCATCTTCTGTCAGGGCCGGGAAAGGAACACACAGGTGCCGTGACAACTTCCAGATATTATCGCTGTTAATACTTAAGTTCAGACAAAAGTTATAAAACCAGGCATTAAAGCCAGTTGGAAGCACTGGAAGCAGACACTGGAAGGGTCAGGTGCAGGGCAAGAAACACTAACCTCATCCACAGGACATACAGACCCGAGAGCTGAGATGAGCAGGTGCTGAGTGATGGACAGGCCAGTGATGAGGTGACAAAGGGGTTGGCAACGCACTGCAATCATGTGATTGGCCTCAGTGCTGTCTGTTTTGCCAACGTATCCTAAGACACACGCAAACCATCACATGCACACTAACAAGAACACCCACTTATAAACACAGACTTAAGACAAAAATACACACACTGTATGAAATGACACCCCGTAAACACCCATCACATCTTTTCTGGGTTGCTTTATAAAGCCAAATCATTCTCAATTTGCAAATGGAGGTTTGGATTGATAATTTACATGCTGAAAAACACTAACAATATACAGGAGATTGGTTTTGGAATACAGCAGATTAGACCAGTTATGTAAGGTTGAAGACTAGAATAAAGGCTGACAAGCGGACACAGGGTCTATATATATCATATTCAGGTCACAGCTTTCTCATGAAACACACATCCATGGTATGCCCCCTGTAGTCGCACTGGCTACACTGTTTACTTGCTAGCTTTGGTTTCCTGGCGGCAGCGAGGAAAGGTGAATGTCAGAGATAATTGAATAAGCATACATAACAGAGGCACACACACCAATAGATTTAGCTTTTATATTAATAGTTGTATATATTTTTTAATATGATAATATTTTAATTTATACATCAATGTGGCATAATTTCAAGTGATTCATAACTAAATCTGAGATGCTAACTAATAACATCTCAGATTTTGGATAAGCAAACTCCTAAATTGATTAACTTTTTTGGATAACATTGATAGACAATATAATTACATCAAAAGAGGTTAAAAGAGCTACTGGATCATTTTGATGGTCGTCTACTGATTACTGTTCTTTAACAGACAGACTGTTGGAAGCTAAAAGACACAATCTGGCATCTACCCTAAAGGGATTACCTTAATCCCTTTAGCAGTCACTGTGTCAGTCTGCCACAGCCAGTATAGATGAGATATCAAGCACATCCACGTGCACACAAACGTCTGTCCATATAGTAATACCTGCAGTACGACTGTCATGGTTCTAAGAGGGAATGTGGTTTCGTTTAAGTCACTGAGAGGAATTGTGGTGACTGAGGCCTGCGAATTGACTCGTCTTTTCTGAATATACCCAGCAGATACATGACTATAATCAGTGGAGGTTCTACACTGAATTACACCCCAGGCGAGACCCCCCCCCCCCACACACACACACAGTTAAATGATAGATTTTTATTTTTTTCAAGTGCTCGTGCCGCCCCCCATGTGTCATGAATAACGCCCCGTGCCAAAAACCGCTACTGACTAAATATGCTATCTCAAATGGGTTATTTAATATTTAAATGCATGCTGGTTAAATTGTGAAAGAAATAACATAATTTTTTACCATGTTCTTTTAAAGCCTATATCAGGAGATAAAAACCCTGCACTTTGGTCTTGGAGAGAGGTGTTGCATCACATGTTCCTAATCTCAAAATTCTCTCAAACACAAATATACACACACACACACACACACACACACACACACACACACACACACACACACACACACACACACACACCAAACCTTCTCTCTCTTACTCAGGCCTTATACCAAAGACCTCTGATCCTGTGGACGAAGAATCAGTGACTATTGAATGACCACAGCAACTACATACCCTCCATTCCCCTTTGGGGCTGCTGTTCTCTGATGGTGCCACTTCACTAGTGTCTTTCTGCCATCTGATGTGAGAGAGGCTGTTGGTTTGGGCACTGCCTCCTCGCAGGCAGACCTCTGAACCATGGGAAACGAGAACAGCACAGCTGAAGCATCGGTAAGGCCCGCCTAGCTGGCATTGGATGGCTTGAATTGCTATTTGTCTCACTGTGTTGCTGTAAAAACCTTGAGCTCTTTAATACACTGAAGACTAACAAAACAAATGCTTTCGCGCATGGTTAATAACTTACAGTAGCATTCATAATTAGTTTGAGATGTCATTACCTCTTTAGGTTTTATGTACATTGTGTACATTTTTAATTCACTTAATTTCTCTCTGATAAACCTTTCGACAGTTATGGGGTATTCTGTCATTCCATTAAATCAAAAATGAATGGTATTATATTTAGGCTTGCTGGACACTGGGTTGCTACTTTTGTGATACAATCTTCATGTATGACTACATGCAATATGCATGTAGTATGCATATATAACTTGATTCTGTTTGTATTGCCAATACACTTTGTATACATTTTGAATGACCTATTCGGGTAATAATATAAATGAAAGCGTTTCTTGGTGGAACATTTCAGTTGTGGAATTCCGGATTATCCTAAAAAGATTAGCATAAACATTTTTGCATGATCTATAGTCTTTGGGCCATGGACATTGTACTTTATAGTTTGATGTAGAATATTCTTGGTTTTGCTTAAAGAACAATTGTTCTTT
Source organism: Percopsis transmontana (assembly GCA_025447815.1). Lineage (NCBI taxonomy): Eukaryota > Metazoa > Chordata > Actinopteri > Percopsiformes > Percopsidae > Percopsis > Percopsis transmontana. The sequence continues at coordinate 1,717 of JAOEHI010005184.1, read as the reverse complement.
TGTGTAGAGTGTTGCAGGCCCTTAATTACAGTACCTGTCATGTATTTAAAAAAAACATTGATCCCGTTGCAGCCAGAAGAGGGCGCTACAGAAAATGTTGTTCTGTTTCCACCTCAGGAATATCAGCATGCCTTACAGGAGAAGGTATAGTAATATTGTGTATGTGCATGTGCTATAAGAGCACTCCCTTAACCGTGGATGAATTATGAACTACTGAATAATATATTTTGACTAAGCTAGTGCTATAGACATGCTTTATAAAAATTAACTAGATGTGGCTTACAGGCAGTAGTCTTAGGACATTGGGCCCTCATCTGGTCATGAGGAAACAAGGGCGTTGTGTGGCATTTTGTCTATTATATATGTAGGCTACTGAATAACCTAAAGCTGTATGGTATTAGAAAATGATTACGTCAAATCTATGGATAAACAAGTACAGAAATACATTTTGTTTTCAAATCGCTCATAGTGACACACTGAAAGAAGACTAGATCTCTGGTCAAACCACGTGCAGATGTTTGGATAGGGTGGTATTACAATGATGGGAAGTGAAGGGCTAGTTATTGCCACATGTAATGACAGTACCACAGAATGAACAGTGTTGCAGATCAGTGTGCATGATGAGGTGAGGACGTGTGTGAATGGGAGAGCGTGCGTGTGTGATGCAAACTGATCCCTGCTTGGCAGTGGTGGTAGTGGTGGTTGGAGGGGGGGGGGCGGGCAGTGCGGGGCGACCTTTGGCATATTTCCCAGTATTCACCTGCAGAGGGACCGTCAGAGCTGCCCTAAACCCTCTGATCTACAGTAGGAGACAGAAAAGAGAGAGAGGAGGAGGAGGAGACTTATGGAGAATGCATATCCTTTGCCTATGGGCACGGTACGGTTAGTCCGTCCCATTGCTTTTTGTTTGCCGGTAGCGTAGTGTTTCTCTGGGGCTGTCCCATAGCACACATCGCCACAACCCGAGGACGCTGGTGGAAATTTAACCCGGGAGCGGCAACCACAGTGGACAGAACAGGACTAGGAAGTAGTGGAGAGGAGAGGAAGAAGGAGGAAGTAAGCTGAGTCAGTAGGAGAGAAGCGTCAGCAGCATGTGTTGCAGCATGTTTGTGCCGTTGTCGGTCCCCCAGTCAAAATAGAGAGCCCTGCAGAGCACAGCGAGCAAGGTAGAGGGGAAACGGGAGAACTGTGTAGAGTCACCTTCAGCATAGCGGAGCACAATGCCGGGTAAGTCCGCCACTCATACGTAGGCTACTTGAAACTTGTAGGGTGTTGTTTTTTAGCGTAGATGGTAGCGCTTATACAGTAGGCTATATGGTAGACTAATTCATATGGATTTTAGTAGGCTATACATTTGTAATAGTATACTCCTACTGGTCAAAGATATAATTAATTTTTCTTTATTGTTCACATCTGTTGTATGTTGGTATTATTGAATGGTGATAGTTAGAGAGCCATGTGTAGAGTATTAAAGTTTATGTGCGCACACGGGCACCCACCGCATGGTGCGTTGCCACTTGCTTTTTAATTATCACTGACCGTTTTAATCGCCCAAACGTGTTTCTAGGCAACCTCGGCTTGCTGTTTGTTGTGGACATGTGTGTCAATTAAAAACAGACGATGTTGTTGTGTGTGTGTGTGTGTGTGTGTGTGTGTGTTTGTGTGTGTGTGTGTGTGTGTGTGTGGGGGGGGGGGGGGGGGGGGTTTACACAAAAAA
>JAOEHI010005174.1:19926-33469 GCA_025447815.1 Percopsis transmontana | reverse complement strand
GGCGCAAGTTCACGGCGCAAGTTCACGGCGCAAGTTGATCTAAGGTGTGGCCAAATTATGGGCAAATCTTGGGACATATGGCAGTGGCGGTAATCGGGCACAACAGCGGCGCAGTTTTAAAAGGGTTTCGATCAGAATGAAGAAATTATCAGTAGTAGTGGTGGGGGCTGACAATTACAGCTCCTCTCATTCCCTTTAACAGCAGCGCGATCTCTGTCCACATGAGGTGCATCTTCTGCCTGCATTCTTCTGCTGATTAAGAAAAGTGGTTCATTGTCGATAGACTCTCTATGCGTATCTAGACCATCTAGGCCTACGGCCTGTTATGTATTCCATAGTTCCTACAAAGATTGTGGAAGACAACAGACAATAACTCCAATTCCAATGTGATTAAATAGTATCAATAGTAGTTATATGAGGTAATATAAATATTTAAATCCCCGTCACCATGTTGTTTGCCATGCATAATGATGCACAATGACGGTTTTATGTTGGAAAACAATGATACAGTGCATATATTTTGTTTTGAGATTAAAAGGTTAAGGGCAGTAGTCATTAGTTACATTATTCACGAAATAAGCAAACATAACATACACAAAAGTGGCTTGTGTGATTTTGGATAGGTATGTGCTTAGTGCATCTTCGCCTAAAGCCCCGAAACTACCACACAACACCTGCGTCTGCGATAAGACCTGGTCTGACCAGGCAGAGACGCTAGCGCAATATTTAGTTTGATTTGACACCAAACTAGCACTTTGCCACCGGATTCTGACTGACACACACTCTACTGTGCCCCCACGCCCATTTACGCTCAGGTGATGTCATGGAGAGCAGGGAAATAAGAAACGCACCCAGGCAAGAGGAAAACCACTTTGCGCCCAACGAAATTGTCACAACATACCTGTTTTCATTTAAATGAATGGGCAGATACAACAAAGTACTGACCTGGGCAGAAAGACACTCTCCACCACGTAGAAATCTTGCATGAGAACATCTCTGTCAGGCTTGGAGGTCAGGTTACCCACAGTGTAGCCAATGCCCAGCTGAATGGCCCCTTTCAGGGCTGATGATGTGGTCTAATTGGGCGGAGAAAAGAGAGAAGGTCAAATTAGCCAGACACTGGTAATCACTGGTATTAATATCACATATTGTATTTGATAACCAAAATGTAGTAATTTGAGTGGGAAAACAGTTGGGAGAACAATGTGACCTATTAATCAGAACAATGTGACACATTTTACCTATTAAATAGCATTTAATTCAAATCCAGTGACAAAGTGTGCACATAAAACCCAAAGGCACCCAACAAAACAGTGCTCTATTAAGTTCTGGGTTCAAATCTAGAAAGCATAGCCAACAAATAAGTCCTCCTTAAAATAGTCTAAACGTCAGTTTGATAAACACTGCCGTAATCAGTGACGTGTTCAGCAAAATACAGCATAAAACAACAGCTTGTTGGCAGGCAGCTCTGTTAGGGGTCAGAACATTATGTTCTGTGGGCAGACGTTTATATAGACTTGTAGGCTCAAATCATAAGTGCGAGTCTTTTAGACCGCATGGTTCTGCGCAGAAACATTCCATAACAAATGTTACAGTGGCCCGTTTCACAGTTACCATAGGCAAATAAAACCAAATCAGGGAACAGTGAGCCTTTTACCTTCTTGTATGTTTTCTCTCTGTTCCTGGACCCTGCCATCCCATTTTCCGTTGTAGTTGACATCTAATGGGCAGACATTATTTAATTATTATATATAAAGACTAAAATCTGTCAAAAGCTGAAGTTACAACTTCAGAAAAGGGTACAAGCTGAAACTATATAACATTCTGAATATTTTATTAGCAATGAAAGTTGAAATCATTTAAAATAGCAATGAAAGTTGAAATCATTTAATTGGACTACACAAAGAATGTATCACAGACTCACTGCACCAAGATCCAAGCTGTCTGGTAATCCCCCTTTAATAGTACCATGATTTTCAGATAAGCTATAGTCTAAATGTATCAATACAATGCACATCTGTGTGTGGGCAATGCATTTTCCATGCTTATTTCTTTCAGCTCCAACCTAGCTGCAAGTAAAGTGCTTACCAATACTGCAGCACTTACTGCATGGCCGTGTGTACAACATAAAGAAGAGCATGGTCATTCATCATTACAGGTCAGATGCATGTAAATTTGATGATCTTAATATGGTAACTATCAAACAAACAACATGAGATCCCTGACAAGCGGAGAGTGGGGAGAAGCAGGTGGACTTGCCTTGCTTAGTGAAAAGCTGTGCCAGGATGAAGACGATCAGGGCCACATTTCCTGTTTATCAGGTCCAACGGAATTCCAGAGGTTAGGATCCGCCTAGGGAGAAAGGAGACACAGAGAGTCAGGCAGCGATCAAGAACTCGACAAAGATTCCGTCCAGGGGCTTTGGTGTGACAAAGATTTCTTAATTCATTTGGCTTATTTGTGCAATTACGACATCTAGCAGCGGTGATAATTGGTGTGTGACCTATTCAGATATTGACAAATGTATTATTTGTAAGGTGCTTTGGATAAAAGGGTCTGCTAAATGTTGTATATGTAAATGTACAACAAAGCTGGTAGGGTTAGGCATCTACAATATAGCTCAAGGACGCGTACGCAAATGCATTTTGACTCGCAACATTAACTCCATCTCTCTTATTAATTTGTGTTTGATAGAAAAAGTCAATTTATAAAGGGTGCACTGTACAGTATGTGCTTTAGCCCCTCGCCTCAAATAGCCTCATAAGAGTCTGTTTTTTTTAGAACAATAGCTCCCTGTCTTACACTTCACTGCTTAAAACACTGTGTTACATGGGTACTCTGTCTGTCCACAGCACTGAGGTACACCTTGCGTGTGTTTGTTGCAGTATTGTCTGTCTGTATTGGTAAGTAAGACCTCCGCAGGTCTGTGTACATAAGGTGTAATGCCCCATAGCCCCAGGGCTGAATGGGACCCGCTGTTGCAACTTTGTAACACACACATACACACACTAAACTTCTTCCTTGTTGATCCACAAAATCCTCAGCCAGCACTCCCTGCCCCTGGATCTCAATGGATCCTTATGTACCACTTCTTCTACTCTTCTACTTTCTCTGCCCGGCTCTGCTTTGCTTTTCTTTCTCTGCTTATTTCTAGCATTCCCATTCTTCCCTCACTGTTTATCTTCCCCTCTCTGTATTGCTGCAGAGAAAATACAAGTGTCTGACATGCGCCACAATGATAAAACATGGTAGGTGTGTGTGTGCCCATATACTGTAAGTGTGTGTCTACTTATAAGTGAGTGAAATGTTATCATTTTATGATGAAATTGGCAACATTTTGAGTTGCTCTAACCAGCTCGGACTGGTCTGCAGTAGCCTCACCACCTGCATATAAATGCACCTGCAAAGTCTCTGAGCCTCGAGTGGATTACAAAACCTCTTCCTGCTTACAGCTAGACTCTACATATTCTAAGAGAAATGAACTAATTAAAGCAAAAGAATGATAATAAAATGACAGCATATGGGGACAAACTTCATTTTCATAGGCTAGTTCATCACCCACACACGCATTCACAGATAAACACGCACCAGCCACACCAGACATTAAAGAATGTAGCAGAGACACACAACCCTTATCTCAAGCTTGGCTCCTTATCTGTGTACCAGCTCTCCAGTTGCTATAAACAAATGTTACTGGGCAGGTTGAGAAAGAAGCCGGTGCTGTGTTTATATGATGTTTTTGTTATACTACAGTATAGTGAATAAAAGGAATAATAACTCCACTGAAGACATTTATGCAGTACTTGCAATATTTGCAACTATGGTCACACTGCAATTGAGTCTTAACTGCGCTACTAATTCACAGCCACTTAACCAGGGCTCTCGAAAACAAGGGTAGAGTCATATAATAGAAAAGTACACTGAACTGTCCCATTTTCAACTGTATTGCTGGGCTGGTTACAGAACACGGCATTAATGTAAATATTCCTATTCAAAAATGAGTAATGAAGTGTACATCCTTTTAAGCTATTAAAATGGCTGCGTGGAATATTATTAATAAGCTGGAAGCCCTTTCGGGCTCTGACCTCAACGAATGTCTGACTGTCATTGTAAATGGTGTTGGTTTGTGGCAGCTCTCTGTGTCCCGTGTCTGTCTCTCCCACACACACCTGACCCCACAACCTAGCCAGCTGGTGCACCAATAGACAGTTTCCAGAACAGTCTGTGAGAGGCCCACAGCTGCAGGGCTGTTGTTCACCTTTTAACAAAGCAAGCTGGACGGATGGAAGGCCCTCAAAGATACAGGAGGTAACACTTGTTAGCCACATATAGTAATACTATTCAACACACACACACACACCCATTACCTACTCAACTGGCAACACAGAAAACTAACTAAATTATAGATAAAACATCTTTGATGGAAGCATGGCGGTATTCCACTCACAATAATTGTTTGGGTGGGAAATGTTTGGGCAAGTGGGTGGCAAAACAAACATCAGTTTACTTTCACTACTGTCCTGATGGACTGTATGTTTAGATATGACGGCTTTTTCAAATTTTTTTGAGTTACATGACCAATTGTATCTCATTGAAGAGTAGCAGAAGGGGTACATTGTGTTGCGATGCAAAAATGGGTAAAGTGAGACAATGGATCAATAATAGGAAAGACAGGAAATTCTGCAATGAATATTGATCGATAAACAACCAGAAACAAATAGATCCCTGTCCAGTGACATCCGAGAGGTAAATGCTAATGTTTTATTTGTGTGTGTGCATCATCTCTGTGTTTTTGTTTCTCCACCTGTGCGAATGTGAGGACTGCCGGCACTATTAGTAAAATTCAAAACATTACAGTAAAACTCCTGACTGTTGAAAATCCAGCAGTGTGTCTGCACAGAAGGACAGAATGCAGAGCTTCATTTCAATGAAGCTTCATGTAACATGGCCACGTATTTTGTCTCGGCTCTATCAAGCAGACTCTCTTTCACACTTCCTGGTCAGGAACTCTACCAACATTATTTCAAATAAACACTCTTAAGTGCACATCCAACACTGGTTGTCATGCCAAATCACTGTAGTGGCTTCAACAACATCACCGCGGTGCCAGTATGTCTTTGCGTAAGTGAAGTCTATAGTGTCCCTAGAGTGTGGCCAAGATGTCTCGGGTATTAAACGACACCTAATCGTTTTGTTTGTGTTAGTAATAGTAGTAATAGCACTAGAATTGGAAGCATTTCTTTATAGATCCCAATATTATAGGGCAGGATAGTCTAGTGGTCTATGTGTTGGACTCCCAGCCAGAAGGTCGTGGGTTTGCTTTGGACAAAAGCATCTGCTAAATGACCTAATTGTAATATTATATATAATATAATGCTGACATGAGATTTAGATATCATGCCGATGTGTCATTCTAAGGGCAAAAACACAATATATTGTCATACGAACCCCTAGATAGGCTGCTCCCAACGTTTTTTTTTTAACATTCACAATATCAAGAATCTTTGTGTATTCTCAAAGATGAATATATCCTCTCTACGAGAGATAACTGCAGACCATGACATATGTAACTATGCATCAGATTACATTACATTTCTGTATGGGGACATACAGTGTTGACTTTATGGTACTCTCAGACATGTAGAAGGACCTATAGGTTCCTTTGACTATCTCCTTTGCCATCACCATCTCTCCAGTCCACTAAACGATAGTGGTTTACTGCAGCAGATGACAGTCAGCCTTAGACCATCACAACTCCTGACTAAGGCATTAGATGTAGATAAATCTGTATTTAAATGGGCAGCAGAGTCACAACCGATCTCCTGCAAGAGACTTAAAAGCCACCTCTTCAGAATCCACCTTGGTACCTCGTCCACTGATCCCTCTACCTCATAGCACTAATCCCACTAACTAACTCCTTTCCTTAATTAAAAAAAATCCTTCTTCTCTTCTCCTTTCTGCTCTGTTAGATCAGCTCTTAGAATATTAAGCACTTTGCCATTATTTAGGCTGCTAGCAATTAATGACTTTTGGGGATTGAATGATATTTTTTATAAGAATATATTTTATAATGTATACTGAAAAATGCATAAGCTAAGTAACCATGATGACATGATGCTGTCCTTATTCTATGAGAATGTTGTTTGCTTCCAATAACTGGTAGTTAACTGGTTCAACTGTTGACAAATGTACTGATTGTAAGTTGCTTTTGATAAAAATGTACAGCTAAATACAATAAATGTAAAATGTAAATACATTCAAGAAGATGCATTTAATATCTTAGTACTGTACAATAGGTACCACAGGTAATCTGCTTCAATAGTTGATGGTACAGTATTACTGGCCTCCCCAAAATGTGTTATTTTATAGCAGACAACTGGACCACCTTCAACAATCTCAACAAGAATCACGTGGGCGTGATACTTTTTTAACACAGGCACTTAATTACCCACCTGGACGCTGATTGGCCGGTGATACTCTGACTCAGTTCTGAGCCGTTTTGAATGTTTAGAGCTTCCACACTGATGTGCACAGTGGAATATAGTGGAGGTCCACTCCCTGATTGTGTTATAGTGCCCCCAGATTGCCACATTTCTGCCCTAGCTCACCCATAATGTATGTTTAAAACAACAGCCAATAAAAGTGAGAGTTTGTCAACGGTTTGAGCCTATGAGAGCTGTAGTGGGATGAGTGAGCCACACAGTACTCAGATGAAGGAGGGGAAGGCACTGATTCTAAAATCCAAACAACATTTTTGCAACTCTGGTTTTGAAGCCCAAAATAGATGATAGATGTCTTCATTATCTAAATTGAGGAGTGTCCCTTTAAGTAATTATGTATACTGTATGTGAACACACTCGTTCACATTCCTGACCATGTCTTCCATGTGTTTTGTGTTCTATTTCATATACATGACAATGCAGTTATATTTGTTGTCATTGTCCTGTCGGCGAGCTGTTCTGAACTGCAGATGCAGCGTGGCCTGGTGTGTGTCTGCGTACTGGGGGTCTTTCACACAGCACTGCAGGGCTGGGGAGGAGTGGGGGCGGGGCACAGAGCGAGGCTATTTGTCAAAGCAACGCAGCGATCTATGTCCCGACAACACAATGCAGCGAGGCGAAGTATGACACAGCCATAAAGAATGGAGCTCGTAGGGACAAGGACAGCTACTGTTTAACACTGGCTTATCCCTGTGCCCGTGTAGACTGTGCATTGTGCTGAGCCAATAGTCTCAATTCCCAATACTTTTTAATTGGTTTGTGGGATGATCTGAAGTAAGTGTGTGTGTGTGTGTGTGTGTGTGTGTGTGTGTGTGTCTGTGTGTGTGTGTGTGTGTGTACTGGATAGCTAGAAGGGGGAGAGGGAGAGAGAGAGAGGGAGAGAGAGAGAGAGAGAAATACCCACTGCCTATATAAAGAGACTGTTCATGTGTTTTAACACCTCACAGGTAACAACTGCATGTGACCTTTTACCAGCTCAAATAAAGATAGGGTGATAGAGAGAGCGCGCAGGAATAAGTGGGTTACTTTTTTACAACAGAAGCAGAAGACAGACAGATGCACACAGGCATTAAGGTTGAGACATTAACTAAATTGTTTTCAGTTGGTTTCCATTCTTATGTTTGCTAAACATCTCACATGTCATTTCATTGATGCTAATGACAAAAGACCTTCTGAAATAAGATACCACTTGTTTAGAGGATACAGTCAGGTACAGCATGTTGTAATTGTGGACGGTGTCTTGGTAAAAATACCAGATCAAATGAAGAAGACGTTTTGCACGTTTTGCAAAGGTTTGCATAACCGAAATGGCCTGGAGACTCTTTGTTTTGTTTTTTAAAACATAAACAAAGAGGATAAAGTCATGTGTGTGCGTTTATTATTCAAGGAGCACCTCTCTCTAGTTCCAACCTGCTGGAGAGGCAGAGAAGAGCAGGTCACCTTCTGTGTCCCCAGAGTCACATGACTGAGCTGAGGGGGGGATCGACGCATGGAGAGGGGGGGATAAGAGGGAACCAGAGAGACATATATGGAGACTAAACAGACAACAGTCTTTAAAACACAGAAGCACATTGACCACCCCTCCCCACCACCACAGAAAGATGTATACAGCTCGCCCAGTGTCACCACAGTAAAATAGACAGCACTGTGACAAGGAGGGCTTCAACGTATTATGTTCAATCTGGCCTCTGCTTCCAATACAACAGCCCACTGAAATGCAGTGAGAACAAGAGAGAAAACTTTGCCCCTCCTTCACCAGCCAAGCCCATGCTCAACCTAGGCCTGTCCTAGAGTCCAAGGTCTTCTTATTCTCCCTGGAGCAGGAGGTGTGACAGTTGTGTGTATTAAATATGCAGATTGCTGCGAACCGGACTGGCAATGTTGTTTTTCTTCTCCCAGGTCCAGGTGTAGAGGGGGGGTAGAAATGGGAATGTCCTCTCTTACTCATGAGAAAGAACCAACTCGGGCAGTCTTGCTTGCTATTATGTGTTTTTCTCCACTCACTCCTCATTTTGTAATACCTTCTTTCGCCTATTTTCCATTTTTCTCTCTTGGCTGTGAGCCTATCTTTTCTCCCTAGGGCAGGCAAAAGACAAAGGGGAAAGTGGATCGGGGGGAGGCAGGGCTTAGTGGGACCAAAAGCAACAACAGCAACAACAACAAATATCTTAAGCTCCATCCAATCTGGATTCCTGATAGGTGAAAGTACATGAACCAATCTCTATGCCAACAACAGATGAGTTCCATCTGTACTCCACAGCTCTGGACGTCACAGTGAAGCATACAAGTATGTTTTGGGACATTTTTCATAATCTCAAACCTGGTGCCAACGTGCTAAAGGGGCCAGGAAAGGGAAACTCCATTTTAGAGGTTATTAAGATCCAAGTGATTTAAGAGGCAATTCTCTGTCTAGATTCAGCTGTTACAGTACATTACTCAAATTCGGTTCAACAGTCCCGACCTTTGGTTATTTTCAAAAGGCCTCACCAAACATTTATATATATATATATATACACTGTCACTCAAAGCCATTTTGTTTGCACAGATATATATACAATTAGCCTAGACATCATCTTATCCAAGGCACTGTCGGAGACAAAAGAAGACCAGGGATAAAAGGGTACACAACATACTTGAATGGACTGGGATGACCCTTCAGAGATGCAGGGAAATTACAAGAAGAGCAATAGCTGTGGCATAACTAAGAAATGGTCTTTTCAGGGACCAAGACCAAATCTGTCGCCAGCAGCCCCCACCTTTTTCTGGACAGAAGAGAGCTCAGTGCAGTAAGGCCAGTGAAAGGAAACCTTCAAATGGCTGAGATAGGGAGCTGCAATACTGTTATATATATATACTGTGGTATCTTTCAATACAACAGCTCAAATCAATGAGACCCTACACAAGAAGAGTCTGTCTATTGGATGCATAAATGGTGGGAAGGAGACATAAGGAAGGCTAACCTGACTTACTGTAACTGTGTCTCAAATGAGACTCATATGCTTATTATTTTATTGTTATTGTGTTCCTGTCACTACTTGGGTCCCAGGGAACAGTACAACCACTGTATAATAAAGGTGCTCTTTGACATAAGATCACAAGATCTACTAGTGCTAAGTTAATTTGCCGTTGAATCTCGAACTCCTCACACAAAAGCTGAATATGCACAACCTGTGACTATATGGCTGTAATTGCCTATGGTTTTATTTAAAACAATGAACTCTGCTGCCGAACAGTGTCAACAGTCTTAAATGTTTACAGTCATTATTCCGGGCCCAACAATGCTTGGTGGAACTTCTGGTGCTACTCGGTTGGAAAACATCTTCCATAAGGCACCAACGCTGCTCTCTTTGGCAAGCCTCATATCAGGGCAGCAGACATAACTGAACAGTGTAGCTCAGGTAATATTGACAAGGAAAAACCAGGGGATTTGCATGGACTTCTTTGCCTTTCAAACTTCCCCTGCGGTCCCCCCTTGGCCAACTTCCCCACCTCTCACCTCTCAGTTTACTAAGCAGTTTAGTTTACTCTCAAAAGCATACTGTATGTCTGGCTTTATCGTTCACACAACTATTTTTGTCAAATACATAGACCTGCAATAATATGAAGCACATGTCAGATAGACACAATTATCCTGCTGTTCTCGTATTCAGTTCTCTCTGATACACAATCTCCAAGCATCGTGTAGGCCTATTATGAACATTTATCTCCCATTTCAGTTGGCCAAGCCATTTCCCCAGATGGGGAATTGTGGTATGGGTGATCTCCAAGAGGAGGACTGTGACACTTCACCGTAAAGTGTGATATTCTGATGCAGGTATTCAGGGATCTAGCAAGCCTATTCTACTACTACTATATTCAAAATCAGTTTTAGATATAATGGGAAATGTAATTACCTAAAATGTAGTAAGTAATACCATAATTCCTAACCAGTCTACTGTAATTTGGGATAACACAAGTCGATCAGACTAGAGTCCCGCGCAACCAACTTGATTAAGTTCACTACCTAACCCTATTATGCACGCACATAACACATGTATTTGATTTTCAAACTCGCAACAATCTTACTTACTTGTCTTCGTCGGAGTGGTCGTAAGGAATTAATTTTCTTTATTCCGAGATTTATTCACAATTGCATAAATAGATAAAGGCGGTTTCACAGCAGTCGTTCCCCAGTTGATCATGCGTCTCAACGTACACTGCGTATTTCCAGCACTGGCTCTCAGTATCAGACGCAATTCTGTAACGAAAGGAATAGCTGTTCCAACCCTTTTCCAATAGTCTACAATCCTGTCATTTGTGCAGCAGAACGGGTTTTGATTCTAAAGTCGTTTTCAAGCCAAATACGCCACATGAAGGCCAAGAAACGAAACTACAGTCACGAAAATTATCCCATTATGTACTGTAGGCTAGTTTGACCAGTGACCCCTAAAACAAATTGCACACCCCTCCTGTGCTAGAACCACTTTGAAAAGCCTAACATTATGAAAAAATACATTATACAAACAGCTAATGAATGCTAATTTTATTAAAGAAATAAATACAAAAATAGTCTAATCATCTGTAGCATAGCAATGGAAACATTAAAACATGGAAACATTTTTGAAAGCAATTACATGTTTATTTAAAGGCAGCTTTACGGGTTGATGGGAGGTGGAGAGGGCTTTGTTGAAGAAAATAAAAATGGAAGGGATAATGTTGTATTAATTGTACATTTGCATCTGTCCTTTAATAAAAAAGAAAGAAAGAAAAAATAGGAAGCTTTATTTATGTTGTATGTAAAAGGCCCTCCTGCAACTGAGTTCCACCCTATAGCTTAGAGGTCAGAGTTAGAAGGTGGGTTCCTAGGATGATCTTCTTCTCTAAGGAAATACAATGGCATGATGGAATTACAAGCTTTACATTAACAGTCGGAAATACTTTGAGAAATACTGGCTAGTCACTCATCACTAACCTCTCTCCATTGACTGCAGACATGGATACATTTTACTCACTGTCCTTTATATGGTCAATGTATTTGTCTGTCTAATTGTAGTTTCAGTGAAAGAAACTAGGGTCAGTGAAAGAATAAGGTGTAGACTAACTTACCTAGGTGCTACTCCTGCAGTGCCTGTGGCGCCTACAATTACAATTAGGTCATTTAGCAGATGCTTTTATCCAAAGCCACTTACAATTACATGGTGCTATTACATGGAGCAGATAGGGGTTAGGTATCTTGCTCAAGGATGCATACAGGTTGGCCACCTCCGGGGGTTGAACCCACAGCCTTCCGACTGGGAGTCCCTCCTGCCTTTTTACATTGTATAATTTATGATAATATGGACATGTTAATAGCAAAACCAACATTCAACGCACCTTAGATAGTAGAACAATCGAAGGAGGCCTACTAGGAACACCAACAATGCACCTGTAAAAGAGAGACAATGCACCTAACAATTGTGGCGTGCACTCGGGTGCGCACCAGAAGCGGACCAAACAAGCGTACTGAGACCTCCTAGAAGAGGTGGTCATAGTACGCTTTCAAACGAACTCTAGAGCGGTCCGTTTGTGGTGAGAACTTGATCTGACCTCGATCTGACCCAACTGTTGGAAGAACTGCAGTCTGGACTAAATCAGTTGGCTACTTTTATTTCCTAGGCTACTTATATTTCCATTTCTTATATTCTAATGAATGAGGTGTGGTTATCGCACAATATTAAGTGTTGGACTCCCAGCCGGAAGGTTGTGTGTTCAAGCCCCAGAGTTGGTCTAACTATAAGCATCCTTGAGAAAGATGCCTAATCCCTATCTGCTCCATGTAATTGTAAGTCGCTTTGGCTCAATTATCAAATTGTAAATAGAGCTATAATAGTGTAGCGAGCTGTGAACAGAGCTTCCACACTTACTGGTGATTAAGCATCATAAATAAACTTAAGATAAATAGACAGAAACACTAACGAAAATGTTTAATTGATAACAAAATATTAAACACCAGAAAATAAATATATAAAGTAGGCACTACTAGAACATTTTTAGAAAATGAAATGCAAATCTATGTCCTAAACAGTCACTCAAAAAGAAAAAACGAATATTGTCCATTTGCCAAAAGCACATTTAAGAAGGGGTACTGAAGGGCTTGATAAAACCAAGGTCCATGGCCTTAATTAGGCATGTGCGTGCCACGTCGATGACCGCCTGCCTCTTGGGATTGTCCTCTGCCTTGCCGATCACCGTAAGGATCTCCAACAGCTCACATTCGATCAGCTTCTTAGCCAGCTCATTGTTGTCCGAGTTGAGCATGTTGAAGACAATCACCAAGCCACGGTGCTGGACCTGGGGATTGTCATGCAGACACAGCCTCTGCAGGATCTCCAGCCACTGGGTGGTCTGTTGGGAGAGAAGACATTCAGCTGTACTAGACACATATTACTTGATTCATTTAGAATCAGAGTTTTCTATATGTAAATAAATTAAAAAAGATAAAACGTATTTTTGAATGCAACTCAATGCCATGTTTATAAAAGGTGGTAGGTCTAGTTATGATTAGTATGACCACATTAAGCATTTCATATTTTGTTATAATGGACAAAAATTATATACAATTATATACAATTCATAACAAGCTTGTAAGTTTCTCAATACTAAAGCTCAATACTGAAGGGTATGCTACACACCATTATACATTACGAGATTTACATTGAAAAAAGTGATTCTATCTTCTAAACAGTATCTGTTATACATACCACAACGGTCATCTTAGTGCAGAGCTTCTTCTGGGAAGCCGTGAGCATAGCCAAAGCTCCAGCAGCAGCAATTTGAAGTTTATCATCATCCTCGCCACAAAGCAGCACCAAAAGCTTCATTTTATCATTGCCATCCTCCATGTAGCGATCTTGCACCTGAAATAATACACACAGATAATGTTTTCATTTCATTGGTCAAGCAATCAATATAACCCTCGCTGTACTGTATATATTGCTATACCTATAATTTCCTGAAGCTTTCCTCTCGGGGGGGGGGGGGGGGGGGGGGGGGGGGGGGGGGGGGGGGGGGGGGGGGGGGGGGGG